>PTEX01000008.1:2367466-2456472 GCA_003342815.1 Eudromia elegans | reverse complement strand
AAACAAAAAAAAAAAAAACCAAGAAATCTTTCACACAAACTCTAAGGCCACTTAAAGAAAATATACAAGTTTCTATGTTGCCACAGAACATTAAAAAAAGAGAAAAACACATAACACTAATATGAGCATTAGTCAAGACAGATGTAGCTTGAATTCAAAGTTATTCTCAGAATAGCTGACAGTCTGGAAAACCATTGCTATGTAAACAGCAGACTTTGTGGTAAGGAACACGTGGGTCCTGATTTGCCCATGTCTCTGTATGAAACCCTAATCTTGGACCCACCAGACAATTAAGTTTACTTAAATGTCAAGAAGTTTGGCTGATTCCTCAAGCCAGCACAGGCTGCCTACACCAGGCTGTAGGTGACCAGATGTCCTCATGTTCAAATGTCATTTAGCAATGACTCTTTGCAGAGGCTTTTGGAGAAGATGGCAGGAGAGAAGATGACTGTCTCACTCTTCTCCTTTCTCCAGGACAGCGACCAGTGTTGCACCTATTCAGACAGCACAGAATCCCAGCTTGGCATCAATTCAATATATTTTTCCTCTCCTTTTCCTCTCCTATGTCCAGAAGTCATCATTCCCTGAGGAGATGAACAAGGTGGTTTCTTATTTCTGTCCTTCTTTATGACCCAAGAACATGAATTACTCTGATGGCTGTTGCAGCCCCTTTACACATGGAAGAGAACTTGGAAGCAGGTGATCTCATTGCACATGCTTAGAGGACACCTGAGGAAATTTATCACTTTTCTCCTCTCCTCCGAGGACAAGGAGCCTCAGAGTTAGGGCCATGGCCAGCCTGCTCTGCAAAAACATCTAGTGACAGAATATGTTTGATTAAAAACTGTCCACCACATGCTCAGCTGCCCACAAATTGGCTGGGATTCAAGAAGCCCTGAAGTTGGGTTTAGAAACCTGTTGTCACAGCTTGAAAGTAATGCTCTTAAATCTAGGGACAGCATCAAATGGGGACCGATTAGCAGAAGTTCACCAGTGATTTTGGAATGCAATCGTCTCATATCAGTAGAGGTTAATTTCAGTTAAAGAGATCATACCAATATCCTCTGCGACTGGGTAAGCTGATCTAAGGATGAAGCTGCCAGTTTGATGATTTAAAATTAGAGTAATGCTTTCCCTCCCTTCGGGGCCCCCAGCATCATCTGTGCTACCACATGCTAACCCCGCTGCAACCTGATGCTGTTCCTGACTGGGAACTGCTATGCTCAAGTGGGAGGCAATGAGAGCACAAGCACCACTGCTACTGATGCCAAAGAGAACTTGCTTTATTACTGCCAGGATGAATAAACATGAAGTTCTGTTTCTGTGGCATTCTAACGGTCCTGTGCACATCTTCCATGTATCACCATGGCTTTGTAGGACATGTAGGCTTTGTACAGATGTGCTCTCTCTTGGTGTAAAGGACAACTATCCAAAAAGAGTGAAATACAACAGTCATGAGAGGCCCTTACCATCCGGAAGGTAGGAATGAGCATACAGGCACGAGAAGGCTGATGAAGGACTTTAGCTGTGCATCACTTCCCTGCTTTTAAAGGCCAGTACAAGTTGTCATGCAGAGCTCCACCAGTAGATCAAGCTAATCCAGAGAACTCATCATCCCATAAGTGACACTCGGAGAGTTGAATTTCTGCTGTTCAGAGGATGGAAGGTACCTTCAGGATAGGCTGTGTGTGAAACAGTCATGAACAGCTCTGTAATGTCACTTTTTGTAAAGTATCTGTAATAACCAGCTTTCTAGAAGAGTTTCTAAAACTTAGAAAAAAATCTCCCATAAGAACGACTTGATCCACTGTACAAATAACCAGCTACTCTCCAGGCTTCTTCATTTCTTACTATCAAAGGCCCTGTATAACAGATCTTAAAGTCTCCATATGCTCTCAGAGAGCTCCATCTAATCTGATGTAGTCTGAGAGGATCTCTGGCTGTACACACAAGGTTGTTCCTCTATGCTCTAAGCTATAACTTATTCTAGAGCAACAGCTCTAGTGTACCACAGGCAAAAATGCAGTGAGACCACCTCACACACAACTAGGAAGGGATTGAACCAGAAATCAACAGCCTGTCACTCCCATGCCGCTTGCATGGAGTCAGTCACTTAGCACATATCCAGAAAGCCCATCCAGCTTTTTAGATGATCAATAATAACCTATTTTCAATAATTACAGTTCACAACCCACTAGCAATTCTAAATACACTTCCCTTCTCCCCTTCCTCACCTAATACTTGTAAACCACAAGCACTTTTATAATTTTTCAGGATGTAATTTCATCTTTCTCTATACTGCTTTAATTCTGGATCCTCAAATTAACTATTTATTTCTCTCTGGACCACAGTTCTTCAGATCTTTCTGGGGTTTTTCGCTTTGCCCAACTTTCTTTCCCACGTCCCTTTAAAATGTTCCCTTTCAGATTCTTTCCTGCTGCCTGGTCTCACTCAAAACTTTGCCAGGTTTATTCTGAAATCCCTTGACTCAGTTCTACTCCCATAAAGATCTGAGCAGGAAAATACATGCACTGCAGTCAGTAGAACAATGTAAAACTGTTGTAAGAGAAGAGCCAGATGGAGACACACACATGAATCCTGGGCATATAAGGACACACTTACAGGACTGACCCTGAGGGGTTTTGAAAGAGTTAATGTTGTCGCCAGATTGAAAACTCTGTTTTATGCTAGTAGCACATAAAGCTTTTCACTCTTCTGTGTGGTCGTCTGCAACCTATCAATAAGTATGCATTACCGTGCATTTTTCACATAAATGACCTTTATTCTCTCAGTCCAGCACACAGAGAAATGCCTCGTGCTGCAAGAGGTATCTGTTGTTTAAGGAAACTGTTGTTAGCAGCAATCTGAGAAATATGTGATCATGTCCTTACAGCCCCTTTGTACTGTAGGCACAGAAAGGGATACAGCTAGGGTGATTAGTTAACTTTTCCTACAATTTATACCAGAAAAATCTAAGGACCTGCTCCCTACAATAAAATGGACTCTCACAGCCCTGTAGCACTGTAATGCCATAGGGAAACGTTGCATGAGAACAAGCAGCCAGAGAAACCAGCATCACATTGAAACCAATGCAATGGATAGAGGAGCTGGGCATTTCTCTTGCATCCTCACAGCAACCAGTAAAAAAGGTTTTACTTTCCCAAAACTGTATCATCTGAAAAGCAGATGTTGCTGAAGTTGTCTCTGATGGAGAAACACTTTCACAATAAGAAAGGACAGGTTGCCCACAGATCAGAATAACAGCCTGAAGACCTCCTTTCAGCCTGATGCCAGGGCCATGTATGCTTAGAATGAACTCCAGTCAAACTGCAGAGCTGTGCCACCCCAAAAGCACATCTGCAGTGTGTTATCACCCGCCAGCAGGACTGTAGTACTGTCCAGTTGTACCGCTGTTCCTCTCCAAGCTACGGAAGACACCAGTATCACAAGAGAAGTAAAGGCAAAGGTCTTTACTCAGAGTCCTCAGGAGAGACAGCTCAGTTCTCTACTCTTTGTCCCATTTTCAGGCACCGCAGAATTCTGACCACAGCTTATTGTGACAGAGGTGTTTAAGATTCAAAGCATGAGTATTTAAGAGCTCATCCTCTCTCAGAACCATCTGTGATGGCTCTTTATCAAATGTTGTACTTCAATGTATGCAAAAAGCCATGAGATAAGAGACTATACATTTCAAAGGCATTCAAGGGGGAAACAGGATGTCTGCTCCCTTGGACAAGGCAATCCAAGCACACGTGCACGAGAAAGGACGAGCACATTAAGGAGTTAATAGAGAACAGTTTGCGTAACTATTCTCGGATTGTCCTCTGTGAGGAGGCACCAGATTTTCCCAGCACGTCAGTGACCTTCTCTTGCCCACACGTATCTGACGTTGTGCACAAGCGCGTTCATGAGAGTTATCACTGGAGCCTTTGAGAAGCCCATACACCCATACATTATGTGGAAGATAATACTCTAAAAAGAATGAAGGAAAAAATATTGCTAACAACTGCCTCACGACCACCGTTTTGGCATGTGCTAGTGGCACAAGATAATAGCATTTGTATGGCAGGAATTTGCTGCTTGTGAAAGTTACTGTGGGAATAACTCGGAGACCTATTCGGAGAATGGCCCCTACATGAGCACGGTGCAGGAGTACCAGCTCCCCATTCCGAGGCTGATAGTCCATAGAGACACATCTGTCCTGCCCAGCCAGGACAGCAGCTGCCTTCTGCCTCTCTGCTCCCAGACACGGTGAAAATCTCATTGGTAAAAAATGAGGTGCTAGTTCAGAGCAATGGACTGAGGTCTGTTAACCTCTATTAACCTCCAAGTCAACAATTCAGTAACCAAAATAATTGTCCAAGTACTATCAGGCATTAATGATATTAGGTCATTGCCCAAATTGGATGGTTAGAGTTGAAAAGTCCTTTGTCCCATTACCAAAAAAGCTGTTACTTATATTGGCTCTCTGCTGAGCAGTGACAGATGATGGAAGTTTACCACGGGCTGACATTTTCAAAGGTGCCTACGCTATTTCAGAGACTAACGCAAGAAAAAGCTGGCCTCAATTAGTCTGTCTTTCCAGAGACCCAAGCTTCGTTTAGCAAGTTTCAAGTTCTGCTTCTAAAAGATTTAAGCTGTACTGTCCAGCAACCTCCCTGAACGCAAAGAGCTTTTAAAAAGATTTGAAGCCTTACTTGTTTAGAGAAAAACAATTCTTCCATTGCAAAATTCTACATACTAAGCAAATCACATCGTTTGGTGATTCGTTTTGCAATTTGTCTGGAGAAAGGCTCCAAAAGCATCCGAGCTTCTCCTCCTCGACCCACACAGTGGGTGGCAGCAGAGACCCTGCATAGGGGTCAAAAGCAGCTTGAATCGTGGCGATGTTTATCTATACAAGCAGATGTTACAAAGGGCGAATCCTCATGTTGTTTTGTGCAGTTCACTAGCAAAAAGGCTTTCTTGTAACTAAAACAAAAAGAGGACACAGAACCAGTTGGCAAATGTGTTTCTGTTAAGCATTCCGGCCAAAATGTTTACGTACTTGCAGCAATATGCATAACACAGCGCTTGGATTGTTTAGCTCTGAGCACAACTAGAGGGTGTAGGGGCTTGAAGGACGTGGGACCTGCTACAAACTGGCAGGTGCCTGTCTTTATACTGCTCGTGATTTCATGCAGCATGCAGATTGGTTAGTCCTTAGAAGAAATGCAATAGATTTTAATGATAAAAAAGTAAATATAAAGGTAAATCTGGCGGACTTAGATGTATATTAGCCATAATCAGATTCCTATACTAAGAACTGACTTCAGCAGCAAAGGAGATAGAAAACTCTTCCAAATCCATCTCCTGTTTCCAAAACACGATGGCACACCAGGGGTTAAGCAAGCATGAAAGAAAACTGATGGTTCTGTGAGCTGCAGTGAGGCTCATCAGGTCCTGAAACAGAGCTTTTGTTTGGAGCTAGCCAAAATTTTTCAATATTTTAGTACATATTTTGGTGAAAATTTTCTATATGATTTTGCATGCTTTTTTTAATTAGTTTTTTTTTAATCAGAACTACCAATGTTTGCTAGTTTTTAATTTTTGAGGAGAAAAGTTTCTAAAATAATGTGAAAAGCACCACCACACCAAGCTATGAAACTTTCCTATTTTTCACCCCTTCTCTACCAGAGTGCAAATCAAAGTCAGCATTAGAAAAACATACTATAAAAACACCAGAAAGATCAGTAAAAATAGAATGCATTAACAATAATCCAAAGAGAAATATCAAATGTCTTCACACAGACCTCTTTTCCCATTAAAAATCCATCTGACTCTGTTGCAGTTAGCACAGATTTAGGTCTACTAGAGTAACAAAAGAAATGAGATTTTAGTTCACTAAAATTCAGTCTTTCAAGGTGTCTACTCTGATACTACATCTGTACTCAGATGCCTGCTCTGTGCTAGTAGATTCATCCTTATCTCAGAAATGAGCAGAAATTATTCTTTTAAGTATGTAACAATAATAAACTTACCAGGGAAAAAAAAAGCATTTATTCAAAATCCTATAAGGCAACTCCTAGTATGTAAGTATTTGGTGAAAGTAGTTTTACTTCAAACAGTAGATTTGAAGGTGACTTTGTGGAAAACATGTTGTCAGTGTGACTGGAAGGAAAAGTAGGTTTAAGATGATTTATATTCTGAATGTTGCTCTGGCGTTTGAGACTACGAGTCACAATAGCAGTTTAACTTATAAATAAGGGCTAAAACTTGAACTTTTTTTTTTTTAAAAAAAAGGAAAAAATTCCCTCCCATTCTAAAAGTTTTCTAGTGAAAGGAATAAGAAGCAACTTCCAATCTGTTGCTTGGCTATTTAGGACAGATGTGCTGCCAAAGTCCAGCATTCTTTTTTAACTGCTTACACATGTCCCCCAGATGAGATTATTGGTGAAACCTAGATTTTATTCCTAGGGAAATGGCTATAAATAAAAAATAAAATGACAGCTTCCTCTTACTCTTGTATGTTAACCTAATCTACTACCTAAACTATTTTCCTTTCGAGCCTCTCTGTTTAAATTTGGCCACATAGGCTAAAAGGACAAAGCTGATGGAGATAAGGGAACATTAGGAAAGACTTTCAGCTAAGACTCATGAGTCAAATTGGAGTAGAGATCAACCGATGATAAACGAGTTAGCAAATGGATTTTTGCAAAACATATAGTATTAAGCTGTCTTCCAACTGCAGGATCATTGGCATTTGGCAACTTAAGGAATCTCAGGCTCTGGTCTTCCTGGAACAGCCACAATCCTGTGAACTTTTTGTTCAATCAAGAGGAATATGTTTTAAAAACCTAAACAAGAGGTAAAATTTATTCATAGGACAGTTCCATTTACTTGTCTGAAGTTAGCCTTGTAATGAATTGTAACTAAATATTTCACCTTTACTGATTTATTGGATTACTGAGTGAAAGCAAAAATGTGGCTTTGGAAAAGCCTGTCATGCTGCAGAGGAAAGACCACACAGTATTGAAAACTCACCCATGTGAGTCTCCTTTACAGATCCTCAGATGGCCATTTACATGTACAAAGAACAGAAAAATATGTCCTCAAAATCAACTTTGCAAGTTCAGTCACAGCAGCAACTGCAACTAACTGTTTGAACAATCTGCATAGAAAAATGGAGTTCTCTATTACTTGAACTTTTTCACCCTTGCTTTTCTGAAAAATATACCTAAGCTGAATCAGAAGTCACACATTTAAGATAAAAATGGACAAGTTAAAATCTCTGATTCATGCTAACCAAGAATTCACATATGGTCATCATGAATCATAGAATTATGGTTGAAAAAGACCTTTGAGATCATCGAGTATCACCGTAAGCCCCTCAACACCTTGCCTACTAAACCATGCCCCTATTCCATGTCCCATGACTAAACCATGTCATCTACACTTTTCTTGAACACTGCCAGTGATGGTGACTCCGTCACTCCCCTGGGCAGCCTGCTCCAATGCTTTACTACTCTTCCTGTGTCAAAATTTTTCCTAATATCTAACCTTAGAAATTGTATCTATTAGCACATAAACATACGTGCTAACAATTTTCTAAGGCATAAACATCATAAGAAAAGCGCTTGAGGCTGTCTTCCTCTCTCCTATATACTTTGCCCTCTCCATAGCCTCGTCCAACCTCACTGACCACCCATCCATACCATTGCTTTCTCATCTTCAGTAGGGCCATACAAGAGCTCCCAAGGCACATAGATTAAAACATGCTCTGAAAGAACCCTACAAGATTTTTGCAAGGGTGCCAAGGGAAGACTATCCCATCTTGACCCATGAGGACCTGCCCCATGAGGGATGGATGCATGCAGAGGTTTTGGGGAAGAGGATTAACAAGTTATACCAGTCTTGCACAGTGGGAGAGGAGAAGATTGGAGTTTTGTTCTTCCAGAACAGTTGCATGGGCCATTAAAATGTCAGTTACTAACTCTAAACCATCCATGACATTTAAGTTAAAATGAAATGTATTGACATCTATATCTTAAAGTCACGATTAAACTTTAATAAGAGGTTTAAAATTTACCAGCAGAATGTATTTCTTGAATGGGTCACCCACATCAAAGATGCCATATTGCATCATAGAGATACTATTTTAAAAATAACTTCCAAGATCCGCATCCTTTCAACAGATGAATCAGGAAAGGAGGAAAATTATACAGGGTTCAGTTTTGACAAGGGCAGCGCGTTCTTCATTCATGTGCTAATGCCGCCGTTTGAAGAACAGATTAAATTGTGGAGGAGGACTGAGAAACAGAGGCCAGTCAGAAGGAAGAAAAAGCTTAGACTGAGTGAGGACACCTTTTAGATGTGCCAAAATTAATTGAATGACGAATTTAGACAATAATTCAAATTAGAACCAGCTGGTAGTTTAACATTCCTCGAACCCTTATTCAGCAAAAATTTGAAGTATTTGCCTCATTATAGTCCCCCTAAAGTGAATTTACAGTCAAGAGGCTGTTCAGAAAACTGGAAATTGTTTCCTCTATTTTGGGGGCAACTACCAAATTGAGGATCTAGGCAGTTTGGGGCTGGTGTCAGCTAGCTAGATGCAATGCAAGGGTTTTGTACAACAAAACCAAACTACCATCACATCGTTTATGACCTACTTATAAACACAGCAGTGCAGCACATGGGGAAAGGTTCTGCCTCTGTGAATCATTCTGCTTACATCCTCTTGCCAGTTGTGACTAGAACCATAGTTTCAGTGGAAGAAATTCATTCTAGAGACCCCCAGTCACAAGAAAGCCCCTTTAAGAGCTGGCACTTCATTGACATCTGAGAGTTCATTTCCCTTTTAAAATACTTATATAATCCTAATACAGTTGTTTCAGATCATGAGGTTTACTTTGCTTCTATGACAACTTGAGGAAGGGAGTTCCAGAGATTAATCACACATCTGGGCATGCAGATTCAGAAAAAAGATCTTAAATTCCTGGCTTCACCAAACTGTCCACATCAGGATTAGTTCAGAACTTCCTTTTTTTTTTTCATAGGAGTATACCATCCCATTCCTTTCTGTTCTGCGAGACACAATAAGTAGACAAGTAGACAAGTCAAAGACGTTCATACAACTCCCCTCCAAAAATTAAAATATTATTTCATAGTAGAAAGACTTTTCCTCTAACAGATCCCCTACAAAAGCTTTCAAGTGAGTCATGAGTCCTTTTTCCTAAGCTGTTGCCAAGGACACAATGCATCACAGTCACAGAAAAACTAAAGTGGCTGTTGGCAATGCCAGTTAACTCCAAAACTTTAGCAGAAAGTTGAACCCTCTCAACCTTTTCAGACACTGTCAGAAATACAGACACTTGCTCGTATTCTTTCAAGAAGTTCAGGCATGTCCTAAGGAATGTAGCCTTTAATACATGGGAGGGGTGACATGGCACTGTTTTGGGGGTTATTCTATATTTCCCACAGAGGTGCCTTCTCAGGGCTGATGTGATACATTCACATTTTGTGAATATTTACAAAACTGTTGCATACAGACCCCCTGCTGCATTCCAAAAGTATATTAATGAATCTCTATGATTCATCAAAGATGAAGATTGATTTCAATGTGTACAGGTTGGCATCATCTGAGATTGATAGATAATGGATGTATTTTATTGAATGTTGTGTTATATTTGCAGGAAATAAATCACATCCCGAGTTTCTTAATGTATATTTCATAGCAAGGTATGTGTGTCTTATTTCTCCTTGTACAAACATAGGCATGATCTGCAAATATCCATAGAAAGAAGGAAGAAAATGTTTGGGGGAGGTAAAATTCCTTCTTGGCTTCCTGAAGAGGTTTATGTGGCAAACCTGGAATACACCTTGCTTTTCCATAAGATTAAGCTCCTCGGGAGCATATTCTATTCTGAGAGCAGGGAGCAAGAAAGAAAATAACCTTGCAGTATCCTTTAAACCTTATCTAAACAAGAGTCAGGACTTTTTTTTTGAGTGACTAATGACTGTAGGTGCCTTGAGACTCCATAAAGAGGTCTGATTTCCAGGGCATGAGATGTTTCTGAAAATAGCAGCCTTCCTGGTGCCTCAGGTTTGCCAGTCTAACACAGAAGCACTCACATTCTCCAGGTTTTTCCCTTAAAATCAACTCCTCATGCAGCCTCACTGGTGACACTACATGGCAAATAACCTACAACCTGAAAGCTTCTGAGACTCCTTCACGCTTCATTTCCTGCTTACAACCAACCCTGGTTTGTGGCTCAGAAACTCCTGTAATTCAGCTTGTCAGGTGGGGAGATTTGTGCGGTTCTAAAGATTGAGCTTTTTATACATCTAAAGTCTCATTAAGAAGAATAAGAAAAAAAGTATAAAGAAAATTAAGCACTTTGCCCCTTTAGATGTTGAAGATAACCTCAAAGCTGTAAAACAGTCAACTCCTCTCTTGAAGAGACCCCAAGAAGACAGACTAAAGCAATAAGGAGTGAGGTGTTAATTCTGACAGTCGATCTCTAGGCCAGCACTCACTTCAAAGGCGGCTGGTGTTCCTCTGAGTGTTAACACTGCCAGGCCTCTAGTGTAAAAAGCAATAGTCTGTCCTGGGTCAAAAGACTTTTTAAAGGAGTGTATTTCATTCTGGATGATGTATGAAGGAATATATGTTAAAAATAAAACCTGTACAGCATATGAACCGTTAGTTACAATTAAAATAATGAAAGGCCACCCTCTAGGTAAAAAATGAGATTCTGCCTTTATCAGTGATAGGTGCAGCACTTGGAAGCAGGACACTGAAGTTCTTCCACTGCATTTTGAAATGCTTCCCAAGATCACCTTGAAGACTGAATTCCTCATCCCTGAAGATTTTCTGCCTCTCTTGGCCACTCCTTTGTACTCAGCAGCTTTGTGCACGGGCAGTAAGGCTAAATAGGTGACTCAGGACAGCACCATGTATACATTTCCTGCAGCTATTTCCAGATTGTCTGCAAGACCTAGAGGGATGGGATAGGACATTTAGTGCTGGAATTGATAATCTTCAGGGCCTAAAACTTCACGTGCCTTGGCCAGCACTGCATGATCTCATATGTCCAACTCTAGAATTAGGATACCAGGCACTTTAACTGAAACAAAGGGAAGTGTAACCATGTCTCCAGACAAGCAGAATCTAATGCCTTGAACAAAGTTGTAGCTTTAATTACAACAGTTAGATCTGCATTAGCTATTCATATTCTATCCATCCACATACTATGCTGTGTTTCTGTCATGGGCATGTGCTCATTACGACAGAGAAAGGTATCCAGGAACATGGCAAGAACATGATATACTGAGTGCCATGTGATGGCACTTGACAAACACTTTCAGCCCAGTCCATTCTACAGCTAAACTTTCTTAAGGGCCTGCAGAGCAAGACCAGAGGCTGGGCTGGATCCACTCACTAATAAGGGCATGCTCACACTGGCCTAGGCTGAGACCACACATCAGATCTAATGCACGGTTGCCACCCAAACCTCTTGGCTTGAGCCAGGAATTCTTTCCTGGCCCCTCAGAAAGTTCTCCCTTCTCCACGGAACCAAAAGCTTTCCAGGCCAGGGAAGAGTACCAAAGCTCTGCTGTGTTAGTTGTAAGGTGCTCACATGCGGCTGCAAATCAGATTCCCTTGCAAGATAGCTCAGCTGTCTAAAAGGTTACGTTTCAGCTTTCCGCTGCTGATTCCCATCCAAGACAAAGTAACAGCCACGTGAGCACTCGGCCCACTTCAGAGGAAAGTAGAACAGTTTTAAATGAACAGGCAAATCCAGTGACCCTGTTACGCTCTGCCAAGAAACAGAGTGCTCACCTGAGCCACTGTGTCTAGCTGAACAGTGCTAAATGCAGCTGGAAAACCCCAGCTGCTAGTTTTGGTCACCGCAATATTCTTTGCCTTGGGACAAAGGTGTTGGAATCAAAGATTTTAAAAACTCGATTGTTTCTGGGCATATTCCAGTGACTGCTACTGAGGGAAAATAGACTATGCTCAGGCTAGGCCTGGACCTGTGTGATTCACTCGTGGCTTATTTCTATAGGCTTACATAGGAGTAGCAACCCCTGGTGACGAAGAACACTGTCTCAAACAGTTGTTCAGGAACAAAGATAACTGCAGAGAAGCCTTAAGCTGCTTTTAGCTTTTAAAACTGGTCAGCCAGTACATTTTATCTGATAGCTTCAAGGAAGCATTTTGCAGTACAGCAGCATTCAGTTTGAGTTCTTCTTTCCATTCCCGCCTGCACTTGCTTTGCCCATCTCTCTGTACCAGGGTTTCTGAGTATTCCTTTTAAAGGATTCTCAGACAGCTAGGTCAGCCTTGGACTTATAGAACAAGAAATTGCTAATCTCTTAGAAATGTGTTAAACTGTACACAGAATCCATTATATACAATTAAGGTGTTTGCTGGGTCTCATCTGGCTGAGAGCTCCGAGTTGGCAGGACAGTTCAAACTGGCTCCAGTCCCAGGGAAGGTGGAAGAGACCATTAAAATAATGATCTGTTGGCTTCATCAGAAACACCCCCAGCTGAAATTCTTGTGGGCCACTAGCATGCTCAGATGGCACTTTAGGAAACCCTGTTCTGCAGGATTTGCTGTCCTATTTCTACAAATGCTTTCCACATTATCTATTCCTGTGGCACCACCTTTGCTGCTGTGTTGCTGCTGCACTGTTTTCTTCCTTCACCACTTCCTCTGGATGCAGTGCCCATAGTATGGTACATGTGTCATATGTAACACAGGTCTCAAGCATCTCAGCATCCTAATGTAAATACAGAGATTGCATTCTGAGAGAGTTTCAGATAGCTTTATTTTCTTTCGAAACTCTACCTCTTCATTTGTATAGGACTCTACCTCACATTCTTCCTCTGATTTTGTCCCTCCTTCATGAAAGGCTAGGAGTAGAGTTTCTCTTGCACAGCTTTGAGTTGTACAGCTCAGCTTCCTACAAGAATTCAAATTCCAATCCACGTGTCCTTCAGGCCAAGTTCACTCCTCACTCCGCTGTCACACAGTAAAACAAGCAGTTATCCTTTCCACAAGGAGGCAAAACTCTATCAGTTTTGCTTACAGAGAGGAGCAGTCATCTCCAGCAGAACACCAGCGTCCCCAAGAGAGGTGAAAACTTGCCATCTCCTGTTCATCATCAGTCATCCAAAGCCAGGATCTTGGCTTCTTTCCCTGAGCCCTCTGATTGGGATCAGCATCCACAGAAACTGGATTAAGGTTGACTGGGTAATGTACAGAGACAAACCTGGAAGCAAACAGTGGGACTGTATTCCCTCTTCTTCCAGCGGAGCACCCTACCTGTTAGGCTGCAATACCACAGCTTTTACTCAGCCTAATCATGTCCTCACCCTCTTAACAAAATAAAATGAAACCTAGATATATTGAAAATGTTCAGTTAAAAGCTCCAAATACATATTTGTATTAGAGGTCTTTGTCCTTCTCCACTCCTGTCTTTAATCTCTTCTCCTTTCCCTTCCCCCTTCCCCTCCCAGGCAGCGTTTTCGCAGTTTATATCATGCTCGGCTCTGGCATTTCAGCAATGCACTTGGAAGTTGCTCCTAGAGGCTAAACTTTATTCCCTGTCTGAGTTTTTTGTTCCACTCTTCAACAGGCATTTCTTGGAAGGGCCAGTACTCACATAAGTATAGCACACAGCAATCACACTGCATGTCCAGATGGTATGTAAATATTAATATTCACACAGCTTTTGTATGCACTGCAGATTACAAGATAATTAGGGGCTATATAACCATGTAACTCAGTTTATAATGAGTATGACAGTTATAGGACCAAATTCTGTCATTCTTCCAGGTCTCTTTGGAATCTTTTTTCCCCCTCCTTTGTTTATCAAGAATTAATCATTTGGAGCCTGAATCAGAAACTCTGGAGTTAACGCAAGTCTTCCATTGACCACCATAGGCTTTAGAGTAGTTTTCTGAGCACGTATATTCCCTTAAGTCCTTTACAACCTGTCAGGTCTCTTACACAAATATAGGGCACCAGCCACCCTATCCTTCAGTGTAACAGCCTCTCTGTGACCATTCAAGGTGAGCATCATTGAAGGATCATTGCAAATGCTGTGGGTTATCAGGAACCCAGGGTCAGGCATCCAGTTACATAATGGACAAAGCCTTTCATTTGGACACAGGACAGGCATATCCTCAAGCACTTTAGGTCACAGAAAGAGTGTCGCTAGGCTATTTATGTCTAAGGACCCACTTGGGCATCTGAATTCACCTTGGTGATTTTGGATGCTCTCTGTATGAGTAGTTTTGTACAAGCCCTCTGCTTTCCACAGATTTATTTCTTTGACTGTTTTGCTGCTGGCTGTGCATGGGTAGCAAATTTGCAAAGACGAGATGCCAGTGAACAGATTTCTGCTCAAGTATCCTTC
The DNA here is from genome assembly GCA_003342815.1 of Eudromia elegans. Lineage (NCBI taxonomy): Eukaryota > Metazoa > Chordata > Aves > Tinamiformes > Tinamidae > Eudromia > Eudromia elegans. The sequence goes on along the minus strand of PTEX01000008.1, from coordinate 2,442,061 downwards.
AAAGAACCGAACCATCAACAGATGCTTTCCTCTCATGGGGGGGGGGAAAAAAAAGAAAATGTTTTTAAAGCAGGAGGAAAATAACTGATGAATAAAAAACCTAATTAATATTACTGTTCATATCTGACCATTCTTGTTCTTACAAAAAACATGTCAAATTACATCTTAGCTATACAACCTCATGGAAAGTGTTTTAGAGAAAATCACAGATAGCAAACCAATAACAGCTTAAGCTGCAACTCTGCCTAAACCATAAGATATAAACTAACATTTTATGGCGCTCTTCTTAAACATGAAGAACAATATTGAAAGGCAGTCTGATGGCGTTGCAGAACGTTTGGGTAAGTTTGTGTGTAAAGACAAACTCATAAATGTTACAGAGACGTGTTTCTGAGTCCTTTGAAGTGAAAGTGTGTCTCAGGTAAACACGTGTGTTTCAGGTGTTTGTTATTACAGCACGTTCTGAAGTCGTCTCCACCCCATGCAGTTTTATAATACGCCAGGGGAAAACTGGGTCAAAATAAGTCTTACTTAAAGCCGATACCACACTGCCAGGTTATTCAATGGTATGTGCAAGAAAACAATTGTAAAATTACCTCCAACTAGTCCATATTTTGCAACAATTAGTCAGTTATCCACTGTTTCTCCCTCTGCCCATAAACGCTCTGCCGCGTGGGGTTTCACCACACAGTGACCTCCCATGCCCCGGCAGCTTCTTCCCCACAGCCTCTGCGCTTCCTCTCTGCCCATTCACGCTCCCACCAGAACAAGCTGCCTCATGTTTTGGGTAGAGTTTCAACAGCAAATAGCATTTGAGCTGCAAATACTTCACAAAATAATTCTAATTACGTTTGCAAATACATAGTTTAAGAGCTCATACTTCAGTGTTAGAATATGGATTATGGTTTCCCTTATCCGCTTAAACGACTTTGTATCTGTCCATTGTAATGATGCATTTCAAAACATTATCATTGGTGCAATTTAAAATGTGTTTTTAGCAGTTATTTGAACAAGGCCAAACAAATGTCATTCATATACATGAGTTCCCACAAACAGCAGCTTCCTTTGGAGTCCAGAAATAACGCATGCAAAGCAAACTGAACTGAAATGCAGCTTTGATGTTGAGGGAACTTAAAGGTTTCCTGTTAAGAACTTCTACTAATAAGTTTTCACTTGCATGTAAACTGTCATGATTCAGTTGGATAATTACAGAGCACTCAAAGATTAGAGAAGTGATTTGAATCATCTCCTCACTCTCACCAAAAGGTGCTCTTTATCAATGCTTTTTGATTGCACCACAATCAGTAACACCATTTCCAATTTCCATTCCATGTTTTTTCCTCCTAATGTTTTAATAGAGTCTTCAAGAAAATAAAACAAAAACTGTTTAAACAGTGCTGCTGAATCTCCATGTTGGATTCATGGAATTATTTATTTTCCTAGGACACTTTTAGTGTCAAATATTTGGGTCTTGGTGTCCTTTTAAGCCATCAAGGCCCATCCACAGTCACTATGAGAATACAAACAGGGAGATTTGCTATTCCTGATCACTTTCACTTTGCATGATGAAGAATGAGGCGTCTTTGCTCCTTGGACAGAGCGTGGCACAACCCAATGACTGGCAGGACTTGTTTTCGATCCAAAGCAAGACCTAGTCGGGGGAAATACCTGTGAAGAGCAAAACACTAGCAAAACAGCAATTCCCTGGTGTTCAAGCAGGTTTGTCTAGAGGGTTGGGTCAGTGAGAGAGAGAAAGCTGCAGTAAAGAGAGGTAGGCAAAGGAATGAGAGCAGCGTGATCCTAAGCACCTTGAAAAAGAGGAATGGGAGAGTGGAGACAATAGGTGATAAGCATCGGGTAGCCAAGTCCGGGCAAAATCCAATGCCAGCAAGCGCTGGGCTGGGTCCGGCTGCAGCCTCCTGCCTGCTCCTCTGCAGGCTCCCCCAGGGGCGCAGGGAGGCGGTGGCACCGGAGCAGGGCTCTCCCCTGCACACTTCTGGGTTCAGAAGGTTGCTGGCGAGCTGCTTCCCTCCCTCCCCTCAGCACAGCAAGCCCAGCTTTGGATGCCTTTGCAGCTGCAGCTGTTTCTACCAGCTGGAATCAACCGTCCTGGCCACGTTCCAGCTCAAAAGCAATTACATTCTTGCAAGTGGATATTGCAACTTCCTGTCCTAAACAATCACGTACTGTTCCTCCGCACTCCTCGCCAGCTGCCGCACGCTGCCCAGGCGTGGCTGTAGGCACTGGGTGGGTCCCTGTAAGCAAGGTGGGGCTGTTGGTGTAGCAAGATCATCCCTGTGCAGGTCTGCATGACGTTTAGGAAGGTCAGGGAGCACTTCCCTCCCGCCTCTCTGAGGCTGACAGCATTCAGCACAGGGAGCACTATGAGGGTGAGGTAGACTAGCATCATCACCTGAGGCAGAAGCTGCATCAGAGGTCTTTGTTTGACCCAAATATTCCAGTGGACATCTTCCCCTACGCTTAAATTTCATAAGACAAATCACCTCCAAGAGCAGATGCAGGAATGCCTCTGCTTTTGCCAAGCACTGAGCTTGCCTAGACGCTAACACCTGGAAAAGACTTCTGTAAAACATCTTAGAGCAAAAGGTGCTGAAGGCATTCAAATGATTAAGCGGGATTACTGAGCCCAAACCAACATGTGCAGTTTCCTAAAATTACCCTTTTAAAAACGTTCCCCTCAATCTCTATTTTCTGTACAAGTCCATGAGAAAAAAAGCAGATCCATAGATGCCAGAGAAAGACCAGCAGAGAAAGACCAGCATCTGTCCAAGTGCAGCTCAAAGCCCATTGCTCTGTTCCAAGTTTGCCATGTGGGTGGGATGGCTCCGAAATCACAAGGAGACTTTGCGTTTCTGTAACTTTTTCCACCTCCAAGTACTTCAGAGACATTGATTCGTTAAGCTCTCCATCTTAGCAGGAGATATAAGCACACATTTCAGAGCAGCACAGGGAGAAGCAAAGCACCCTGCAAGGTACAAGAATCACATAGGGAAGCTGGGAACCCTGTGTCCAAGCAAGAGGATGCAACTTTACTGTAGGAGGTCAGGAGTATTATGAGGACAGGACTTTCAACTCAGAGGCATCATCCACTGTAATAAGCAGTATAGTCACACCAACATGTCAGGAAAACGTTAAGTACTCATTTCACATAGGACTGCATAAACACTGGCTTTGCTTGTTTGTTTCGGTTTTGGGTTTTTTTGTATTGGTGATATTTATCTCCCTAGTTCCTAGTCTGTAGACCTTGCTCTCTATCATACTTCATGATGTATACGTGAATTATTTTTATCCTATTTCACAGAGACAAAATAGCAAAGAGATTTACGTAGAGTTACACTGAGAGGAAAAAAACATACAGGAGTCAGTGTTGGAGTGTAGGTCCCTCATAGTATACAGACACATCCCATTGTCTTTTCTTCACTTGGAACAAGATCTGCTTGCAAAATGCTGCGGAGCACTAGCGAGAACACTACATTTTGCCTCACTACATTTTGAAAGACCTAATATTCCCTAATACTACACCTAATAGCAGAATTGCCCCTCTGTATAGCTAGAAAAGCCTGGTAGATATTTTCTAAATAAATTGCAGAACACTTCATTTCCCCAAACACTTTAATAATGCTACATCAAGTGACATACTGGCAGAAGAAGCATTCTGCAGGATTTTACAAGAACAGGATTTTTTTTTTCCTTGCTTTAACTGCCAGTCACGTGGTCTTTCTACCTAGTGTTTCAGATCTGTGACAGGCTCCATCTTGGCTGACGGCCAGTCAGTCCTAAATATAGTATAAAACCAAATATTTAAGTGTAAGTCTGAACAGACAGAGGTTTTTCTTTTTTGAACACGTTCCATACAAGCGCTGCTACAGATGCAGCTCGAGTTAGACATTTCTCCTCCAACGGAAGCATTATATCCTCTGCATTCCCAAGGTGATGCTATAGGAGAGCAAATACTGAATTACTATTACATAGTGGTTTGAGTACCATAATTTATAAAAAACGTCTCAAAGTGTTTGAAAAGCACGATACAGAAAAGCTTAAAGACAAGTCAGAGAGATAGACGTTAGATATGGCATATTTTCAACGTGCACCGAGTGCCAGTTTATAGCATATATACCTGTGGTATCAGGAAGGTATATGTATCTCCTTGTAGCTGTTGCATATTCTGCTCTACACAACCACTCTCTATGCAGTTACCTGATCGTTTGCAAAACCATTAGTCTGAGACACTGAGAAGAAACTATAAATTGGGATGTTTTACTGGGACTCCACAGAACTTCTCTCAGCTTTCAGGTGTTTTTTGTTTGTTTTGGGTTTTTTTTTTTTTTATATTTCTAACACAGTAGAGTGGAAAAGGGAGCAAAAGGATAGTGGAAGTTACAAAAACATATAACGTACCAAAAAACGGGTAAACTTTAATTTAATAAGCATTCTTTACTTCTGTTTGCTCATCCTCTTTGCATAATCACATCTTACATTTGGTTTTGAGTTTTTTTTTTTTTTTTTTTNTTTTTTTTTTTTTTGGCTGCTTCTGTTTTTTATTTCTCATGTAACTGCTGTGTCCAGCTTCTCTCACGACTGGTTTTGGACTAGATGATATTTAGCCTCCTTTTCCTTTCCATGTGAGAGTCATGTTACTCTAAGTAACTTGTCTTTTCTCCAGCTCTGCTCTCAAGAGACTCAAAAAAAATCCAAACTAAACAAACAAAAAACAACAACTATCACCACCACCACCAAGAACATAAAAAATATCCATTTGTCAGGATATTACTAGGCCAAGGAGTCGTTCTCCAAGAGTTTCCATCAGTGCTAGTCCAGTAGATTGCCAGTCCTAAGCCCGTGTTGAGGCAATATTGCCTTGTAAAGACTGCTAATAATGGACCCAAATCCTGCCAGCTGGAAGCCACGGGCTGGGAGAGGCCAATCCACTTGTTGAATTTTCCCTGCAAATGGTTGAACTCTGATTCAAGAAGCAGCAATTGTCTTCACGATCATCACTGGCTCAGTGATGTCTTTGACTGCTCCCTCAGCCTCGGCTTAAGGGGAAATTTTTAAAAATTTGTTTTTAATTAGCTTTTTTTCCCTTTTGAACTTTGAACATTAATAAATTTTAATTGAATCAAAGACTATGTTTTCACTTCCTCCTCAGCTGGCTTCACATTCTTACACAACTTCCAACACTTTATAATATCATCCAATTCTTGATCAAGCCCCTTTCAATCCTCCAACATACTTTCTCCTGTAAATCATCTTTGTTTAATTTCTGTTTCTCAAATAACACACTGCTCCCCATCATTACATGTCTATCTTTATCTTTATCGCAGAGCTTGGAGCTTGGCCTATTCTATAACACAAATAAATGGGAATTTACATTTGAAGCAACTACTCCAGCAGAAAAAAGGAATAGATATTTGACATGGACACACAGTGTGGAACAGAGATTTCCACAGAAATCTATCTCTGTTAGTTTTGCAAGTCCCATAGAAATAAAAAAACCTTTTTACCAAAAAAATTTACTTGGGAATTTAGACTGTCCACTGTGCTTAATTAATTGTCCTCTAATAACACACGATGTTGATCAGAAGTCTAAAGAAAACAAACAGGCAATTCCTTTTTTTTTTTTTAAGTTTCTCTTTGAGTGTCATAGTTAACTAACTCCTCAGGGAATGCCCTTCAAAACCCAGTCCATTTTGTTGATAAGAGTCTGCCACAACATACCAAGTGTTCAGCTAAGCAGAAAGGCAATTAATGGGACTTTGAACCTGCCTAATTTAGGTAGAAGCTCCTTTCCTATCCATTACAGCAGGACATTTAAATTTTCTTTCCACAAAATCTGATGAACAAAAAAGAACAATGTTCAGGATATGACATTTTCCAGGGTTGCACAGCTGTGTTAAATCTATTAAACAGCAGCTAAGATCTCCGTACCTCACTATAAATCAGTAAATACCATACAATGGGAAAAAGGGTTTTTTATGGCCATTGCTTTTACTTTGAGCTGTAAGTTTGCAGTTTTTCAGATTCGGGAAAGGGAGGCTTTACTCCAAAGTCATTATTTTTCTGTCATGTTCTGTGCCAAATGTAAACGCTGGATGCTCCATTCCTATCCCAAGCCACTATCGTGTACACTTTCTCTATTGCCACAGCTGAAAAACCCAAATGCTTTTAATCCCCCACCATTTATAAAGTGATGCAGAATGAATATCATTTGTCCATACACTTTTTAGTCAGGTGCAGGTTAATCAAGCCCCCACCACATGCAAAAGCAAAGATAGTTCATTGCATTCCCCGATGTCTTCTCAGAACATAAATGTTCGTAGGTTTGGGGGGTTTTTTTATTCATTTTTTAATCCTTCTACATTTTTTTATAATCAACATGGCTGGCCAGTGACCTGAGACATGGTACGGCCACGTGGCTGGCCATACATCCTGCAACATTTCCCTCTGATGGTCTCTGTGGCCAGTGCAGTGAGGCTGACACATGGCCAGATGAAGGCTTTACAGAATAACATCCCTGAATAGATCGGGGAACCTTCCGCCGGATCAGAGAATAACTCAGGGTGGAAGGGACCGCTGGAGGTCACCCAGTCCAATCCTCTGCCCAGAGCAGGGCCAGCTTCAAATTTAGATCAGGTTTCTCAGGGCGTTCCAATCTTCGAACGGGCTGGTCTCTGACTGTATGCAATAGCGACATTTCCCAGAATAATAACCATATATAACAGCTTTCCAGTAAATCCGGAGAAGCTACAGAACAAACAGGTTTAATTCTAACAACTACACTTTCACCGTTAGTTACCTCCCTGACAAAGATTCTTTAAGTTTTCCTCAAACATCCATCTCCCCTTTCTTATTGTACAGAATAGGGACTACCAGATCCACTTGGTAGTATAGACAAGCAAAGGCTTTTAAGTTTAATGTTAGAGAATACTTGTGTAGTAGTAGTCCATGTGCAACATACCTAGGACACCTTCAGGCTGTCCTGTCCCTGGGACATCCCACTGGTTTTCCTCCCTGCAGCTAAATGACAATTTGTGCCATTATGTAACGCAGTTGAAGCATTAAGTAAGACAATCCATGACATTTGCTCTTGCATATATAAAGGTTTTGTTGCATATATAAGAACAAGTAAGGACTTATTTCAAAGCAAGTATCTTGGACCGTATATGCAGCATTTGAGGCCTCAGGCACAGATAAGTCCCTTGTTGATACAGCTGTGATTCCCTTAACACAAGTCATTCTGGGAGCTGGCAGTAGCACACCCCCAGCAAAAGCCCAGCGCCTGCTCCAGCCACACAGCAGTCCCAGGCACCTTCCCATAGGGCTCTTCCTCCAGGTCTAGCATAGAGGAGAAGTAAAACACCTCCCCATCCTGAGCTGTTTTGCAATGAAAGGAGAAATAAACTGGCAAAATGTAGCAAAGAAAGAAAAAAAAATATCGTAGTAGTAGGAGAGAGTTACAACTGGAAAGGAGATTCAAAGGGCAATCTGTCACAAAGTCATTCTGGTTTTATTGTTTCTGTTGTTTTGCACAGCAGGGGAGAATATATTTGTGTTTTTCCTTCTGTGTGGACAGTGCGAGTAGAAGCTGGTTTGATTTTCAGGTTTCCAACTCTGCATGCTAGACACATCTCTCCTTTAGTTCCAAACATCAAATTCCACTGAGAGGAAAAGGTTAAGACATATAGACATCTCTAGTCACCTCTCCACTCTCTTTATAAAGAGACTTGAAGATATTTTTGTGTGTGAATATGGAGATGGAATAAACGTAAGTCAGCACGATGACCTGACAAAAGCGCTAAACCAGACAAGGTGCTATTTGCTCTCTTAAAGGGCAAATTAGAATTTGTCCCCTTTAACTTCTCCTACTGGTATTACTCCTGTTACAACCACAGTACAAGGAGTTTTGTACAAAGCAGCACAAAATGTTCACTAAATCCATGCATAAAACAGAGACCAGAGACACTTGCATCCTAATTCCACTTTTATTATTCTCAATAAAATGGAGCCTTTGAAAACCATAAAGGATCAGCAATACTAACAAATAGATTTTCCAGCTGTTTTAGACCTAATGACTGAATGACTAATGCACAGGTAAAGCAGTTAGAAAACCAAAAACAGTTTAATTATATGCAGAGCAGTGATGGACAGTATCATGCCAATCTCCTACTTATACCAAAAAAGGTATCACGGTACCACTGAACCCCTGGGAGGAGGGAAGCGGCCTGAAGACTGCAGCAAGCGAGGCGGGAGTCTGTCTCCATGTCCAATCCCTCTGTTGGACAGAGACCATTTAGGGACTCTGCCCTGCAAAGATTGCAGTGTATGGAGGTGTCAGTTCCCCCTTGATTTCAAGGGCATGAGACCTCCTCAAGACTTTTTCCCCCTCTTCTTCTTTTCCAGGATACTCTCAACCCATGGATCTGTCACCACACAGCAGCTCTCATGAGGGCTTTACTGGGCAAAGGGAGGGTTCTTCATCCAGAGAGGAAGCAGGCAAGCAGGGAGGGCAGCTCAGGTGACATGCAGCATGCCAAGGGCAGAGGACAGTGCAGAGCTGGGCCACTCCAGGCTGCCCAGGGCAGCCCAAAGCAGCAGTCGAACACAATCCAGGATAATATCAACACCTTGTCAGTCTAATATCACTGATTGCACATAATCGGATCACAGTACTCGGGGCATTGGTACATCAGCCACTACAAAGCCAAAGCCTCCAAGCAGCATAGAGAATTTAGATGCACAGCTCCCATATACTTCAATGAGAATGAGGCATCTGCCTCCCGCGGTAGCTTTGAAGTTCGCGGCCAAAAGTATTCTTAGCCCCTACTGTCATGCATGTCCCCAAAGAGACAAAAAAAGAAGGCGCGAGCATGTGAGACCGAGAAGCGGACATGGTTGAGGAAGTGAGAGACCAACAGAGCCCGATCTGGGAACCCTGCAGAGACGGATCATGTCCCTCAGGCTTTATGTTATCAACACTTATTTGGAGATAAAGCACAGGCGTCTTTGCCCTCGGCAGAGCAAGCACGCCATCCTGGCGCTATGGGTTGCTGACACCAAAGTGCTGTCAGTGGCATTTCTGGCTCATTAAAGCTCACTCAGGTATCCCTCGCTGACCCTGTGGACACAGAAGAGAAGCAGCAGCTCAGAGAACATGGCCACATGGAGATACTACAGGGACACAGCTTTTCGAAGGCTGAATTTGCAGATATTCCAAACAATGTTATTAGTTGTTTGTATTTCTACTAAGGATTGGATGTGAAAAGGGAGAAAAACAACCCCTTAGGCAAGTGAAAATAATCCCTTTGTATCAGTGCACCAGCGTATCAGTGCATCCCTTTGCTTTGTGTTGTTGCACTCCAATTTTACTCTGACCTACTGCAAAAGGTTGAATTTCCCTTCCCAGCTGCACCTGCCTTCTTTGCTTTGCGTGTGGTCTCTTGCTTCCCCACAACACTCCATCATCTCCTGTTTCCAGTTCAGGAGGCCAGCAAAGGACCAGCTAGAGCGCATGAAGAATAAGCAGAGGGTCCCAGACTTCTCTGCAGCCTTGAATTGTTAATTCACTGGGTTAAAAAAAAAAAAAAAATTAAAAAAATGAAAAAAAAAAACCCCAGACAAAAAACACACACAAAAAATAAATAAAACAAAAGTTATGAAAAATTGCTCTGCAAAAAGCCACTGATGCAACTGCATATGAGACTGCTTTCCCCTCCTTGCTGTACTCAACCAAGCAGATTTACTGTGCATAGGGAGAAGCTCCTGCACTTTGGAACAATCCTTCATCTAGTAAAGGCACAGCTCAGAGGAGCCAAGAACTGCAAAACGCCTCAGAAGTAGCCTATGTAGGTCCTAGCAACAAAGAGGGCCTGAAAGGCTCTGAAAGCTTGGTAAGGAGTCAAGGTCAGCAATGGTGAGTAATTAACTTTTTTTCCCTAATCCTTTTTTTGTTTTGTTCTAATCTTCGTTGTATCACCAAGGTCAGGACACCAGTCTGAGCGCGCATGGTGCTTTATATCCTTTGTTTGCAGCAGCAGCCCTTGCAGCCCGATAGCTTGAACCTACTTTCTCATGTTGGCACTGTATTTCCACAAATCCTGGAAGTCAAATAACTCCTGGAATAACAGGGGGCATATTGGATTGCTGACTAGGGTTGATATTCGTTTTCATTATTTGTACCTATAAATAGGGATGATCTTTTTTTCTGGGATATAGTCTCATGTAGAGCAGTATCTTTTCCTCAGATGGCGTCAAGGGGCATACGGCAAATTTAAAATCCTCTCTCCTTTCCCTCCCTTCAAAGCTGCACTCACAAAAGATGGGACAGAGGCAAAGATAAATCATGCTGCTAGGTATGAGGTCCAACAAATCTGAGCTTGCCAGGTCCAACCCGGACCCCAGAACAACCATCCCACTTGAAAATACCCTCCTATGTATTATGTCATCATACTGTTTAGGGTTTTAACACAGGGTTACTAGATGAAAAGACACTGTATATACTGGGGGAATTTCCACATCGTCCAATATCCTCATGACTGACAGCTTTAGCAATTCAGTTAACTACAGTGGTGACATGTATCGTTAATAAACAACTACCCAGGGATTTTTATTGTTTTGTGGTAATACAATACTTAAATTTCTAGACTAGTTTAAGATATCAGATTAAATTCCTAACTGCATAAGTTTCTTCAGGACCATAGATCTCAAACATTCAAAAAAAATTCACAAATTAGGTCCTTATGCCTGGTCAGCATCAACTAACTTGGGATGCTTCTTAATTCTGAGCCAGAGAATCCCATTTCCAAGAGAGTGTTCCTAATTCATGCATCCAAAACTCATTCCCTCAGTCAAGGAAGCTGTGATTCTTTCACAAACCTTTGACTCCAAAAACTTTGGGTTTATGGAACACAGTGGATGCCTAGAATTAAATCAATGCCAATGAGCTGCTGAACAGTAACAACTCTACAAACAAAACTAGCTTTTATTAGTACAATAGGTCCCAAAACAAAGGCATGAAAAAATTAGAAGTAAAACCAGTTTGTCAGGTTCTTTAGACTATACATTCTTTGCAGTAGATACTGATTCTTGCTATGTGCAAAGTTTGGCATTCAGAATCCAGGTCACAGTCAGGACCATGATGTTCTACCAAAATTTACATTCAAATGGAGGCCAAAGCTGGTCAACTATGAGGAATCTGCTGCTGGACTGCAAATAGTCAAATATCTATTTAGGCAGCAGGATTAAGGAAAGCAGACATGGAAACTAAATTCTTTCCAGCCAGATGATTCAAACTGAAATGTGGTTAAATCGTTAATTTCATTAAAATATACTTAACATCAAAAAAAGAAAAACCTATGAGAAACATGCAGCATGGCAGCCAGCAATGCAAAATAGGACAGAACGTTTCCATCACTACTGTAAAGTATTTGTGTGGGTTTTAGAGGGTATTTCATCTCAGGAAAGAAGATTCAGGGGTACAAAATCAGAGCTTAGCCAACATGCAGCAGTCCTGCAGTCTCTCACACCAAATCTGCACCTTACTCTGGAAGCTGCCAATAAAAAGAACAATTCCCAGAGACTATACACAGCTCAGATCATTGTCTGAGCAGACTTCTGGAGTGTCACACATTAAATATTAAATTAGGTTTTGCAATTTCTTGGTCTCTAAATTTTAATTAGGTGAGCTTGTTTTTGACTAATTTAGGCTACTGCAAAATTAACTGTTTGGACAATACATGGGCCATAAAAGGATAGCTGAATATATTGATTTCTTTTAGTTGTGCATCTTCAAGAATAGCCTCCAGTTCCTGGAAAGGTTTCATGAACAGGACTTACTATTTCATGTCTGAGGGCTCTTGCACCAAGGCAACTGTCAGAACTGCACATGGAGCATGTCTCAAGGCCAATTCAGAGGAAAAAAATACTGGCTTAATACACCTCTGTTTTAGGAGACATGTGCTTATGGAGATGCATGTATTAATGGAGAAAAGAGTGACCAGCAGGTTTCCCATTTCGCAGAAGCCACGATCTCGGGTATTGTGGGAACCTGGCTCAAGCAGCAGTGCTGGGCAGGGGTCAAGACGACTAGTACTATTCATCTCTCCCAGCCATCTGCTTAGCAGTCAGAAAATGAGCTCAGCGAGTAACAGGTCATCTTCCGATGGCAGTTGTCTTTCCCTGAACATGAGACCTGTTATGCAGTTGAGACCCTGCATGCAGTCAAAACTACCAATGCTACTCAGCCTCACAGCTGCTCTATTTCAAAACAACTGAAAAGCAAAGCAGAGCTGCAAACCAACACAGTCCAACCCTGGCATTCATTCTGCAACAGCTCAGCCTATTCACAGGTGTAGGGCTACACATAGGGCCTTTAGAAAACTATAAATGATACTCAGTAGCCTTCAGGCACACGTTGCCACTGAACATTTCCTGCAGACAGCCCCACGCAGGCAGTCGTGCTCACAGCTCATGCATACCCCTTTGGTCAAGACAGGCACTCATCTGTCTTTGCAAAGCAAGCTAATACTATCCTTTTGACAACTCAGGTGAGCATGGATCAGTTCAGCTTGACAGTCTGGAGAGGTCTCTTCCTGTGCATAAGTTTTTATTCACCCAAATGACCCTAAAAGACTACAACAGCAAAGATAGTGTAACCTATAAACTATATTGCAAGACAGAAAAATAATCAGTCGGCAACTCTGAAGCATCCTGGCCCAGAAAGAATGAATTTGTTTCTAGGACGGTACTCTTGAAGAGAAACATGTATCTTTCCTCTGAAAAGTTTTCCTTGCTCCATCACTTGTGCTTTATTCTTAAAACTTCCCTTTAAAGAAATCAAAATTCAACTTCAGGGATTTCAAGGTTGCTTCACTGTCAGACCTGTTTAAATCAGCTACACTGGCTGAAAAAAAAGCTCCAAAGAGACTGGATGATGGAGGTCTGTGAAAGCTGGAGTCAAGGCTCCTTAGACTATACTGCTTTTGCAATACGCAAGTATTAGAGCATCTCTGCAGCAGTCTGGAGTGGTGACCTCAACTTGGGAGCAAGGGAAGGATGTAGGCTGTTCTGAGTACTAATAACAGGTAGGACAGGTCTCAGTGGAGGCTGTCCAAAACCTACAGTTTGTGAGAGGGACATAACATTTGCTCTTGTTGGTATCTGTGTTATAGAGCTCAGAGGCCAGCTAGGCAAGTCAGAGCTCTGGAAGCAGCATAGGCAAGTTTAACAAATTCTGCTTTCAGCTGGAAAGGAGCACAAAGTTGGTAAGAGAAGTCATTCCTCTATCAGTTGAGAAAATATTCCTCTCTTTCTAACGAAGCTTTTCTCTTAAATCACACAAAGACAGTATGCTCCATATCTGAAGACAGATTCATGGTCACAGCCCTGGTGAACAGAGGCCTAAGTGTTCCTTTCGTGCAGAATACATGGACAGTAATGCCAAGTCCAAGGTTAAGGAAGGTTCTCTACTGGTGCTCTTGCTCTCTTAACTCTCTTCCTTATGGTAGGAAATACAAGGCCAAAAGCATCTCTAAAGTCTGTCCATGCCTGGTATCAGTTACTAGTTGCGATACATTAACCACACGCCACTGTTATAGCAAAGAGATGATGCAAGTTGCTGAAGACAACCACTTCAGACAACAGTGGACATACTGTTGGTGGCTAGGTATGAAGCAAAGAGGTTTAAAAGGACAGAATTAGGAAAGATGCTACATTCCAACCATGGTTTGTTCACTGACAGTTTAAGGTTTCCTCTAAAACGTGCCATTATTGACTGTATGCACTCATGCTAAAAGCACAACTATTTAAACTGCCTGAGAGCACTTTAAGAAATCAGCCAGAACTAACGTGAAAGAAAAAAAAAAAATCATTAAAACATTCTCAAAGCTTCCTAATATGTCCTGAAACTGTGTTCTTATATATAGGAATGCTAGGAGATTAAGATCCAATATCTCCTGATCTACCATGTCTAGGAACAAGTACTTTAATACTATTGGAAGTGTGCCCTCTTGGACTTTTGGCTGCCTGTTTTTTTCATCTCTAGCTGTAACGAGTGACAAACTCCCCTCTCCTACCCAATTACTGTTTGGCGATACAATCCTGGGCATAATTTTGTCTTAAAAGTCTATGCTTTGAGGAAAATTAGCTTATTGGTTTGGGTCCAAGAATTTTTAAGACAACGCCTTTTAAAAGCAATTTAGAAGACTGGCACATTAGCACATAGCAAGCTGCATCAAATGCAATTTATCACAGGGCTCTCCAGATCATGGGTGTGACTTGCTCAGCTTTCCTAAAATGTGATAGTATGTGGCAAAAATGTTTTGCCATTCATCTGGCCAGCAGTACAACACATACACGATTCTACTATTTGTGATTAATGATATAAGACCAACTCATGCCAGTAAGAATTTGTAGCACACTAGCCCATCACGGATTCTGTTTATAACACTGTTTATCATTTTTTCCCTAAGTTCTCTCACTAAAACACATTAGCTAGTATGAAAATGTCAGTGTGTCTAGCACAATTTATTCCCAAACACTAGTTATTTTGAGAGAAAAATCAGCAGACACCTAGCTGCTAGATTATGCAAGTCTATTTGTCTTTACAAAAAAGTCATTCCACAGACAGATTTTTTTAAATGCAACTCACTCCACCCAAGTTTTTTTGGGCATGTCAATTATGATTTTCTTTAGTAATATTTCCAGATATGCTTTACCACACAGCCCAAGCAACCCCTTCATGTCAACCTGGCAACCAAAATAAAACTCCTCAGAGAAAGATAACATGTGGTAAGATGGTTTTCAACATGACAGTGTGTCCAGTAAGGACCATAGCACTGCAGGGACATCATAGATCAGCTACAATACACTCCCAGGCATGGTTATATCATTGTTTTCATCAGCTCACCTCCTAAAACTGCCCTTTTACCTCCTCAGGTGCACAAGGCCAAACCCCACTCTGAAAGTCATCCAAGACAGAATTCCAGTTCTAAGCATCACTACAGACTGCTTGCATCAGAAGAAACAGATCCATATCTGAGAAATAAATAGTCACCTTTTTCTATTGCACTAAGTTTAATTAAAACTAGACACCTAACTCAAAGAAGAAAATGCCATTAGTTAGTCCCATAGCTTTGCAATTTCTTTATCTTAGAGTCACATACAAGCCTAAGGATAAATAGTGCTAAACCAAGACAGTCTGGAATACAACCCTATGTGTCTATCAGAGATAAGAAATGTGCTGAGGCTCATCATCTTCAGTGACCACAGCCATCCTGTAGCTAGAGATGCTTGCTGGAGTTTTCAGGATAATGTGTTAATAGTTTCCACCAGCTTGTGTTCGCTGGATTTACAGGGTCAACAGAGGCACAACAAAACACAGATTTTGCTTTGGCATCAGACAATGCAGAAGAATCATGAAAGGGCACCAAGTCACAAGTAGCCAATGTGTATGTCATTTGCTGCCAGTCATTGCATGTATTTCTAGATGCAATCAGTATCAAGCAATATACACTGGTACATATACATCCTGCCATATGGATATAGAGTCAAGCAGAGCATGCAAACTGTGATTACAGCAAGTGCAGACTGCTTGCAGCAGGAAAGCTTGCAGCCTGGTTGCTCTCATCTGACTGGCCAAATAATCAGAGCCGGGTATGCCAAAGTGCTGGCAAAGCTGGGCTAGCAGAGCAAGAGCTTGTGCAGTTACCCTAGCAAAAGGGTTGAGCGATCCTGCCAACAAGAAAGCCAACAAGATGAGGCATACTGTGTATTCAGTGAGGTATAGGTTTTGTATGAGCAGTATCAGGAACTGGCTACAGGTCCCTGCAAACATTCTCACCTATACTTCTATCAATCAGCTGAAGGGAGATTTTTACAGCAACCACTGGACCCCATTCACTTCCCTTTTGCTGCTTCCAACATCTCCACACACACTGGTCCTTTCAAGAGGAGGGAAAAGAGAGGAAACAGAACAGCAACCTGAATATCAAGTCCTGCACAAATCAACTGCTTTGCCACAAGCACAGTTTCAAGGAAGAGGGAAGGATATGGTTCAGCCTCTGTAAGTAAATCCCTTCCCTACACATCACACCAACTGCCATTCAAGCAGTGGCAATGTTGGTCACTGAAAGTATTTGATGTGTACCAGTTGGACAGCACCAAACTGGTTAAGTGGAAGTGCAGGTAGGAAGGCTGGAAATTTTTTTTTTATTTTATCCCTAAAAATGAAAGTAAAGCTGTGCAATTAGCTAATACGTTTATCGATCATATAATGAAAAATGCAATTAGATATATTGCTTTCAACCTACTACTCTGCTCAACAGAAGCAGGTGAATGTATCTGAGTATAGGCTTTGGTTGGAAAACAGCACAGAAGAGGTAATCATATTAGTATTAAATATAGTTACACCAGGTCAGTTAGGCCACTCAAATCATTTCCAGAGCATAAAGACTAACTCCCCAAGTGAATGAAATCGTACTAGTAATCTACTTTTAAAATTTATTTGTTGAAAGCACAGCACTGAAAGCTTTGCTTGGAAATGAAAAACATAACTGTCTGGCAAAAAAAGATGCAAAATGAAAAAGAAATAAATATAAATTCAGAACAGCAGGCACAGCTACCACAGATAAGAAACAATAAAAGCTAATCCTTCACAGCCAAAAATCTATGCAACTATAAAACACAAGTGACCACCCTCAAACTATTTTCATTTAGTAGAATACTGAAAAGCCTCCGCTGAAGACAATTACATTTTCAGAATTAATCACATACATCTGACTTCATGAGCGTATCCACACACTCATTGACATTTTGATTTTTTTTCTTTTATTACGGCAGAGTTTGGAAGCTGTGTGTAAGAATAGGCTCTTCTTTTACTGGATACATACATCTCTATGGCTACATAATGTATTTTCACAGCCAAAACCACTTTTGTGGCAAAAACAACTTCAGAATTTGATTCACAGGGATTAACACACTAAAGACGATTTTAGTGCAACTTTAGTTTCCAAGATAAATCCCCAACAGAAAAAGCTAAGCTTCTCAAATTGTCTTTCTTTCAGCTGTACAACACAGCATTCTTTATACCCTCCTTTGCTTTCTAAGTGTGCTCATTAATACATTACTGCTTATATTATATATATGTTGTAATACACACAGGAAGTGCAAAGGTATACAGCTTTTTACTATCCAGACTTCTGTGTATTTAAATGTGCCCCCGTTAATTTTTTTTTTCTCTCAACTCAGTCAAAAGTACTTCATAACAATCACTTGACAGGGAGTAACACAGGAAAAAGTAATTAGTGTGGAAACCATCAGGACGTGCAGAACCAGCCAGCTTCACTTCTACCAGCTGCAAGAGCATCATCATTGAAGAAGCATCTCAAATTTCAGAGCAGTTAAAGCTAAATGAAAGCCCTGCCAGTGCCATGTCTACCATGATCAGTCCTCCTTATTTCTACACACTAAGATGAATGAGGAAAAAACTGATATAAGTACAACGCTGTGACAAGGTCACCTTCTCAAAAGACCATGTCTTAACTGGACAGAAGCTGTCATTTGAGAGAAAGAGGGACTAAACTGAAGTGTCTGCTCCATCCAGTCCTGGTTTTATTGCTTATGAAAGTGATATTCATAGGTCACAGCAGTAGCTAGTGGTAAGGTTTTCCAGGATATTAAAAAAAATCCTGAGGAAGCTTCCTTAACTTCCTCAAGTGTGTCTAACAAGAAGCTTTCTAATAACATAAGCAAATGTCATTCAAACAGAAAAGCAGCAGAACAGATTGCATGGAAAACTGGCTGAGCCAACTAGTGAGATCCTAGTGCCTTCCTGATGGGACTTTTCTTTCTGTCTCAAACACAGATAGAAGAGGATCAAGGAGCTGCATATAATTAGCCCCAGACTTCTTCCTAAGAAGTTTAGTCAGGTCCAAGCACCAAAAAGGTGCCAATGGTCTAATAGAAGAACTGTATCTCTTATCCCATCTCTCGAGGCTTTCCTTATCACGCAGCAAGTGAGGAGATGTCAGCCATCTGGAGAAGTTCTCCTGCTGCTTCCCCTGGAAAGCAGCACTCTCTTCTGCACTCTGAAGGCAGTAAAAATCTCATGATTCAGCTGGCAGCAGAGAAGCCTGTCACAACCCCTTGCAGGCAGTAAAACCCAGATGAAGACGGGAAAGCTCACAGAGAGGAACAAACAAGAGTCCACACGAAGGACAGACAAGGCAAAAAAAAAGAATCCCTGGAAGTCCTCAGGGGCTCCAAGGCTCAAACTCTCTCCAATATGAGATAAAAGAAACAGTCTGGGAGATGTCCCTTTGCCCTCCAACAGGACCTATGAGGTGATGCAGGTGGGCACTGCAAGCCTTGCTCACTCATTCGAAGAGCAGGACTATTCCCCATATCCCCTCCCTTCGGCCTCACAGGAGATAAGTTCCCCTTTATCCTTTGCCACTGCAAGCAGGGAGGACAAATGACTTTGTGTAGACGACACAAGTGCAGTTTTCATTCACATTGTACATTTTTGTCCCTTAAGTAGAAAAAAACACAGATATGCAAGGCAAATACTGTCCACTTCCATTCCTCTACCCAGCAGGCTGTTCCACAAGCAAAGCCCCTATATGTGCCTGGGCACATTTACCCAACAGATAACCAGTATGTAGCTCATAATATAAGATACAAGTATTTCATTAGAATAATAGGGAGAACTATACAAAGCTTATTTTTATAATTACAGCAAATATAGGGACAACTGTCCTCCATATTTTCACATTGATTTGTCTTTTTCCTTCTACGTTAATTAGCATTTGCATAAATAAGGATTATAAAAATGGACAACATATCTGCCTTGCAGCCTAAGATACGTAAATACAAAGAGCAGAAATTAAAACCAACTTGCTCCACAGAGAATCAGAAATTTACAAAGAGGAAAGATTTTGATGTAATATGTGCATAAGTAAATGCAAAATAAAAAGTATGCTCCAAAACAAACAAAAATATTTTCCTTTGCCTGGAGCAAGAGGGTGCTAGGTAGCTGGTTTTACAGGCAGAGCACTTCAAAATTCTTACCCATTTTTTTCAAAACTTAAGAAATTAAATCAGTTTAAGCTCATAATTTATGTTCTTGACAGGAAAATATCTAAGAAAGACATTCTTTTTCTGCTAGGGAAGAATTTAAGCATACTGACACTGACTTTCACTGCAAGACTTCACAGTACTGAAAAACTTAGTTCAATTGCCTTTTCCTGTAAATTGCAGAAGAAGTAAGAAATTTTCCATTTTCACCTTCATTTTCTTAAAGCAGAATTCACAGGATAGCCTAGTCGTCTCCCAATTAGAAAAAGCAAAAGTATAAACATGTGTAACAACACTCAGGTGCTCTCTGTTTTCATAAGTGCAATAGTATGTACTTTACTCTTTTTTCCCCCCATTATAAATGTGGAATTTTAACTGAGCAAAAGTAATTACACCAAAACCCGACAGAATTTTTTTATACAGTTGATTCCACTGTGCCCTCCTTTACAGTTTGTTGGGCTTAGAAGAAAGGTTAGAATGATCCTCAGAAAGCCTCAGCAGGAGACGGGAGCTACCACCACAACGCTGTCAGAGCCAGTAAGTGGGAACAGTGAGAAAATTACGAGATATTGGAACAAGCAAAGCTTTCAAAGAAAGATGTTTTAATAGAATCTCCTGGAGAGTTTCTCTATTACTCTTCTAGGATCTGCAATGTCATTAGCACATTTCCTCGCTAGGAAGAGGGAAGTCCCTACTAGAATAATAATAATAAAAAATGTTCAATTGTTAAGAAAAATGAACTACCAAAAATATTCATGTTATAAAAGGTTTCTAGGAAAAAATGAATGTTTCTTGTGTTAGCTGGCAGGGAAACACCTGCTGCAAGCAGGAAATGAACTGAGCTGAGCAATCCAAGGAGGCAAATGGGGAACCACCTTTTTCTTTTTTTTTTACTATTAATATTTCTCCAATATAAAATTTGGAGTTTTAAGCAATTTTCAGTAAGGATATTTTTTCAAAACAGGGGTGGCATTTGTTGTGAGGAAAATCCATTCCAGTCAGACTTGTGTTGGTGCCTGCAGGGACCCTTGGAGGGAACCAAGCACAAATTTGGGCAGGTGAGGGGGGGCAGCTGGGGCTGCTTGTGCAAGAGCCTGGGATAGACCAACCAGCAGGAGGGAAAACAAGACCCGTTTGCTGATCGTGGCTTGTGTTCACCTAGGTGACGCAATGCAGGAGCAGAACATCTGCAGAGGGTCCCTAGAGCAGAGGCATCCCTCCCATCGCGCTGGCAAAGCGGCACCAGGGCCGGGATGAGGATGGAGGAAGACAAAGGCTCTTGGCCATCTGGTCCAACCCTCTTGGCAGCGGCACTCCCGTCCCCATCACCAAATTGTAAAATGGGAAACAGCCTCACAAGATTTGTTCCTTCCACAAATGAAGGAGGAACTGGAACCGATTTATTTTATGCAAGCCTTACAGTAAAGGCTCTGCCGTCTGAAGCGACAAGGAATGCTAGTGTGAGCCAGATGAGCTGCCAAAGCTGCACGTCTGGAGCGAGCCCACCAAACTGAACACACGAGCCCAGGTCTTATCACCCCCGCTGCTAAACTCAAAGCACATGATGCACGGCCACTGCAAAGTCTGTGGAAATTACTTTTAACTGAATGAATATACGTAAATAAACTCTAATGTAATTAAAGGCAGAGGGAGGAATCTTAGTTAGAGCGTAAGGACATTGCTCCCACTCTAAATCAGTGCTTAGATCAAAGCTTGCAAAGAAAATACTGCTTAAGTCAGTCAAGGGTTAAGACTTTGCTACCTTGCCAGAAAGACATCTAAATTCACTCACTGCTGTAACTGAATCCTGCCACAGCTCAGTCTGACTCTTAATAGGCAGTATTACCATAACCCTGAGAAAAGTTCTTAAATAACCCTGATTGTTGTGAATACGTGGAATGATACCTTATGAGATCAATGTCTACTTGCGTCTCGGCAAATGTTAATCAGTCATTTTCCAATTTAGAGCAGTTTCAAATATGCCAAACATCCAGCTAGTCAGCACCAAAGCCATGAACCCCCTGGCAGCAATGAAAGTAACACCTAGAAAGCTAAAAGGAACCCAAGTGCTCTTTAAAGAGACAAAAAAAAGCAGCAAACAAAGAATTAACAACAGGGATTTCTGCCTTCTGTCTCTTCCTAGATGCCTGACAAAGAGACACATACACTATCAAAAATTACAAAAAACATCAAGTATGTGCTTCAAGTGTTGGGAGTAAAAGAGGGGGTCACCCCAGGAGGCTCTGGTTGATGAGTCACTGCCTGTGAGCCAAGGCAGGAGGAGAAAACCTTGGGTGCCACAGCCTGCAATCACCCTAGGAGAGGATGGGAAGAGCATCTCAAAAGGGCTACCACAACCTCCCAGATGGGTTTTCTGTACCACAAGCCACTGGTAGCTTCCAGTGGGAGGGAAGAGGTAAAAGATCTGGAAGAAGCCTCCCTGTCCCACAGTCATGAGGAGAGGCAAGAGAGCCAAAGAGCAACTATTCTGCTCAGCCAAGAGAAAGGGGAACACAACAAGGCACCAAAGAGACACCCTACACTATGGGCCAGTTGTCTTGATACAGCCTTTATGAAGTAGCTACAGAACTGTTTCACGGATGCTGCTGTGCTAAGGTCGTCTCGGATCACTTTTTCACTGGGACTTAGCTATTCCAGCCATCAAAAGGTAACCCAACAGGAAGGTGGCACAACTATTTTTGGTATCCAGGAGTTCAAAAATAATTTTTCCTCACTATCCATGAATTATGATAAAAAAAGCCACCAACAACAACAGTCAGAAATATATTCACCAGCCTAAAGAGGAAGTTCATTTTTGTAAGCCATGAAGTGACAAATTAATTTTATTTAGAGGCGGGCAGTTACTAGAACTAGAAAAAGGAACAATGTCAGAATTATGCATTAGAACTATCTACTGCTTTTTTTTTAAAAAAAGAAAGACATTGTCATAAACATCACGTAGGATTACATTTCAGGTTGGTATTGCCAATAGCGAGCAGACAACCTGAGCCCTGTCTGAGCTCAGCTGAAGTCAGACAAGTCTCCTGCAACCATTCAGACACAGAAAGTTTATACACATTTTGCAGCTCTTTATATTTGCCTTTGGTTTTAAGCTGAAATTTAGCAGGTGTAAGATGTCAGATTTAAAATGCCATTAGGGACCCAACTCACACAAAAGGAGGAGAGAGATTATATCATGTGCCTGTATTGTTTAAACTTCACAGCAAAGAGAAAGAACATCTTCCCAAAATGCAGCCTTAGAGCTACAATATGCAAATCTATACATGAAAGCTGCAGAAAGAGTTGGCAGCCACATTTAGAAAAAAAAGACCACTTAAAAGTACAGTACGCGTATAAGAAATATTTGCACTGTATTATTGCCCGTTTTAAGCAAGTCAGTCAGTTGGCAATACTAGTCCAACACCCCCCTGGCACATGGGGAAGCTGATGCTCACCCCTGCATGCAGACACAGTGTCCTCTGTGTCCCTCTGAAACACTTAAGCAGCCTTCCAGCAAGAGCATCAGCAGAAGAGCTCGCTCTGTTTAGGACAGCTCAGGGAACACCATGGGAAGAGCACAGAAGGCAGAACCTGCAGTTTTGCACAGCCCAGCATATCCCTTCCCACTGCTTCTCCAAAACACCTACCTGGATGCTCCAGCTTGAGCAGAGTGACGACAACTTCCTGGCAAGAGACTCACATTCAATGTAGTTTCAGACTCTTTGCACGTTTCCTCCCCAGCTTTCCAAGAGGGCAGAAGAAGCTGCACTCTGCCACCAAAAGCACTGGAGCACCTTCTACCAGAAGCCACATCCTCCTAACTCAGCCCAGGGGTTTGTTATCAGCCACCTTAGTTTATAACCTGCTCCTCAAGCTCTGACTGCTTCCAAATTCTGCAGCTGAGCAGCTCAGCTGCCAGGTGGCAACTGTAAGGAACCCAACGATTGCCTGTCCTAGCAGACCCCTCCATCCACTGCTCACCAGCTGATGGATTCGTCAGCTGAGCTGTCCTGCCCTGCCAAAATGCAGGATTCACATTTAGTTCCCATTCTCCAAAGGCTTCAAAATTATCAAGCACTGTAAAATAGACAAATGGATATTCAGGACATGTTCTGAGGTCGTTTGAGAATGCTACATGAGGGTTTTATTTAGCGCTGCTGGATCACAGCGTTACATGTACTAGCACACTCAAGTCATTGACTAGGGCGTTAAGTAAATACTAGAGCCCCAAGATACTGAGTGCCTTGGATTTGTGATGGAAACAGGACTGTTCATTATGTTTCTACTACTGACTGTCCAAACACATACTGTGAGGACACATCAGGCTTTAGATCTTCAGAACAATCTAAAATACTATCTAAATGCAATCTAATGGGAAAAATAATCCCATTTCTTTAGCACACGTGCGCCTGCCACCTTTCCACCCAGTGCCATTGCAGTAAGAGTTACCCCGAGCAGAGGTGCAAAGGTCACAACCAGGGCTAGCAAAGAGGAAACTGGAAATGACTGGGGGAGACTCAGTGGTTCAGACCAAGCAGCTGAGAGTGAAAACAGTCTAATATCAGCTGAGCATGCAAACTGGGATAGGAAACCAGCTGGGGAAGCGCTTGAACCCAATACTGTTTTTCTCAAGGCAATTTAATTAAAATTCTTCCTTGATATTATTTGCTGTAGCAAAGCTTACACTTGAATATCTACAGAGAAAAAAAAAAAAAGAAAGAAAAGAAAACTATGGAGGCAGGACATTTTAGCTGATCCTCATTAATTTTTAAATCACAGTTTACTTTTGCAGACACTACATTCAATACCTGCCAAATTCTAGCTAAGAAATCAACCGTGAGGCTGTGGGGAAAGGGGATTATATGCTTTTAAGTCATTTCTCATGTATGTTTTATGTACTTTATATGAATGCTGTGCATTGAAGTCCACATATTTGCCTACTGAGAACCGTACACCTTTGAGAATAACATAATTAAGTAATAGAAATTTAATTCAAGTAGACCTCTGATTAAGAATGCTGTTCTGTAAACAAAAAAAAAAATTGAATTAGGAGCTTTTCTGGAAGCATGATGACCTAGTCTATTAAGCAAGTTGACATTTTACTGTAGTCTCTGATTGAGGGGGCTATTCATGGATTTCTGCTTTCATTTCAGGTTTCTCTTACTTAATCCTCTATGGTATATTATATGTTCTTCCTACAGGAAGGTTATGCTACTAGAATTTCTTTGTATGAAATTCAGGCAGCTGGCATTTGCCATCATTTAATTTTAATATGGTCTCCTCAGCCAAATCATACTTTAAGATGTGTTTTTCTCACATAGAACCACTGGATTCTGTATCTAAGAGTCATCTAAGTAAAACTCCATTTGTGAGCAACACATCCTAGTGGAACGGCCCCTTTTCTTAACTTTTCAATCAATATTCCTTGGTATAATTATCCAGCATCTTAATCTGGCATGTGCTGTATGCTACTGATCTGAATCATATTTTGATTTAGTACAACTTTCTAGCACATTACATATGAACAGCAATTCACTTGAACTAAGCCCATAAAATATGACTAGACAATGGCATATAAATTGCATTTAAAGTTCATGTTGATCTATAATATATTATTTTTGATTTACATAACATTATAATGTGCCTTGGGATTTGTATGCCTGAATCATAACTATACAGTCAGTATGGCTGTATTATCCAGATATAAAAAAGGTACAGAAAAATAAAGGAATGATATTGAGGTTGGCACAGTACCAGACTGTGCTAAGCACAGTATTTCTTCTTTCTCTTTTGTATTTGTTAAAAAATGTATTACCTGACAAGAATCAGAGTCCTTATACAAAAGGCACAGCATTGAAAACCTTCAGGAAACAAATTGTTTGTATTTCCCCTTTATCTTATTTGGAGAGAGATGGCGGAGTAGAGCAGTTTGATTTACTCTTTTTTTTTTTTTTTTGCAATCTGGTAACATCCATCTTTGTAAATTAAATCTGACCATTATTTGCTTTTTTTTCTTTTTTTTTATTGCAGTTTCCATCTCTCTTCAAAGCAGGAAAAAGTGAGTTAACCTTGCAACAACGTTTTCCGGAATGTCATGAGTTGTTCTTGTGAATTTGACCTGCCAGTTGACTTCAGGGACTGGAAACCTTGTACTGACTGAAGGACATAGGAAAAAAACATCTACAAAGAGATTTGTGTTCTGATTTTCTCCTAGTCAGTGTCCTGGAAGAAATGAACATAGAATTTTTTACCTAATTAAAACAGCATCAGATACTCCTGCTTCCTGCTGCAAGGCTCTGTATCTTTGACACATGCTGTGCCCACTTCTTCGGATGTTTACAGTTTTCTTCCTTGTCCTTGCCTCTGAAAAAAGTCTAAACTAGGAGTTTCTTTACTGTTTCCCTACTGAACAGTCCTTTAGGCATCTTATTTCATCTTTCTCTGCCATTCTGGCAGTTGCAAATGCAAATCCTCAGTGTTAGGGTTGCTTTGGAGGCCCAAGGGAGCTCTGCTGTTATGAGACCCTCTTGGGAGAAGGGGCCTCACTGACTCAGAAGCCTAAAAGTGGTGTCTTGGAGGAGGCCCGGTGTGAGCAAAGCTGAGCCCTCAGACGTTCTTCTCTGCTCCTTTAAAGAACAGTTGAATTATTGTTAGAGGTTATTCAAGGATATCCACATCTCTGGATTTGCCAGACTACTAGATTTTTAATGTATGGATCCTACATCCATCAAGTAGTTTTATTTCAATACTTTGGAAGGATATAATATCTCAGGAAAATAACATTTCTGAACATGCTCACCATACATCTTCCTTATCTAAAATCTCAGCAATTTTGTGTCTATTCTGACACAAAATTCTAATGAGATAACTTTAAAAGTGTCATTGAGAGACATAACAAAGATTTAGAGAAGACTCTGTTTTGCAGGACACAGTTTCCTGATTCCCTCCAGCAAAAATTTTAAGCAAATATTTGAAGTCCATTATATAATTTTTCCAAAACCAATTGGGCTACTTACGTGCTTCAGGTTAACAAGTGCTTTAAATTTTTACAGAATCTGGGGTTTGGGGTTTTTTTTTGTGACCTTTTAAATTTTCTTTTCTGCAAAGCAAAGCTCGGAGTAGATATTTTTTTCCTCATTGTCTGAATTGGGTTTTTTTGCTGGACACGTGAAAAGTTTTGGGTTTGCACTTCTAATTGTTTCATGAATTTGGCTTGGCCTGGGCTCAGCCAATCTGATACAATTGTTACTCATTACTCTAGGAATCCTGAGTGCTGACGGAATGGAGGAATGTACAGGTTTCTTCAAGGGGAGGGGAGTAGAGAGGGGGGAGCACGGCTAAACCTCTCAATATTTAAAACGTGGGCTGACTACAATTCTATAGGGAATTCAAAGGATGTCTTTGCGAAAAGCAGATGCGTACACACATATGCATGCACACATATGTTCACAGGCAGCAAAGTTTGATACAGGATCTAGAGGCATGAGTTTAAGCTTGGCTAAAAAGGCAGCCCTTAATCAGTCGGAACTGGTTGCTCGGGCAGAAGGGTTGAAGGCATTGACAGGGGTCCTGGTCATTTTGCTGTGCTCAGCTGACTGTGGAAATTAATATAGCTTAACCACGCCAGTCCAAGGAGCCGTCGGATCATAGCACTTTAACCTTTGTAATATTTACAAATGTAAGGTGCTAAAAGAAGAGGACATTTCCAGCTCAGTTACTGGGGAATGCGTTATAGCTACCGTGCCAGCCCTATTCCTTAAGCAGGACAGCTTTTATTGGAGTGACCACAGTCTATGAAATTATCCTTGATCTGCATCTAAATTTACCATCTCAGTTATAGTGGCAGCCAGACCTGTATCTAACCCAATAGTCTCTATATTTAACTAGATCCTTGGACAGGTTTAAAGTCAGTGCAGGCATATCAAACACTGCAGAGTAACCAATGCTGACATGAACTAAAAGAGCTGGATTAGGAAGAGAACTTTTTCACAAACGCTTTTCTGAAGCCAGAGCTATAGGTACTCCCATTCAAAGGAGGAACAAAATAGATCCCTATATTACGTGATCAAAATCCCTTAAAATATTACAGCAACTTTTTTCAGCTTTCACAGAAATTCCATTCTAAAATCTAAATTTTGTACTAGACAGACCCACAGGAAACTTCTCCTAAATGGTATCAAATATTATGGCTTCATAATATTATGGGAACATTAATATTTGCATTCCTCTATGATTACTATCATGTTTCCCTTCTTTGGGAATACTTAGGACCGCCTTTCACAAAGTCCAGAGACCAGATTTACAAGAGCAGTGACAGAAGATTCACCCCAGAAATAAGTTTTACTGAGCTCTGTGACAAATCAGTATTCAGCAGCCTGGAACAGGACAGATAGCTTTGATTATACACCCAGATACAGAGTTATTCTCAGAGCCAAGGTACTCTGAGGATTTTCCACCTTTTAGATAATAATGCTAATAGATTTCTCGGGATGTTTTGTAAAATGCTGCATAACGTAAACCTTCTCACTTAAAACCAAATATAGATGTCATTGGAAGAAGACTTGAAAGACATAAGTCAGAGGTAACAGAAGAAAATTACTTGTATATACAGAGCTAGAACTGACCATAGAACAAGAGCAGACCTGCCCAGGTAAAACTACATGCTGTAAATTTTCTCCATTCACCAAAATTAGTAATTTCAGTACAGGTCTTTTAAAGCCAGCTCCATGGAATATTTTGGTTTTCTGGAATTGGCCCCCTGAAATCTTCTGCTTCACACTATGGGGGCCAATGGCCTCTCCTCCCCATTCCTGCTGCCTGCTCTGGCATGTGGTGCCCCAGCTTGTGATGTGGTCCCAGCTGCCCGGCATCTGCCTCTAGGCTGGGCTGCCTGTGCTCCTGACCACAGTGGCTGGAGGGAAAAGATCTCGGCTGTGATTTAACTGCTCACAGACTTACAGTGGGACTTTAACCAACCTGCAGTGATATGAATCTCAATATTCCCACCTGGAAAATGAAAGTGAAGCTCCCTCAAATCCATTTCTGGGATTTTTTTCTGGGGATCTCAATTACAGAAGCAATATATCCCAGAGAAATGCATTTTTGCCTCCTACCCTAAAGAAGTCAAGAGGCCAAGCATCTCCTAGGGTTTTGCAGACTGTAAGTTATGCCTGACTAATAGCCTAGGTTTTGGAGCTGCTAAAACCAGTAAATTAAGATTTGGATGCCTCCCTTTCCTCCTCTGTTAAATCTGTGGTGTCGTCTAGGGCTTTTCATTTACGTAGGTGGATAGATACTTCCAAAAGAAATTCATTTCCTTGAGGTAGATATCTGATACTGTCTATAGAGGGAGCTTGACTACTAGCTAAGGCTGGACGCCTCTCTCCCATGTAGCCAAACCAGGTGAGATGCCCATACCCAGAGTACCTAAATACAGTTGAAAGCTCATCTTGAAGTGGAGGACTTGACGAGGGAGGTGCCACCCTGTATGGTGAGGTCCTAATAATTTTCAGCAAAATAAAATGACCCAGATTAAGGAGAATGTAAGAATTTGCAGCCAATACTGCTTTAACCGGACACCATTCCAAGCAATCTGCCATACAGCTGTTGTGAATGGTCCTGACTCCAGCAATACTGCAAACCAACCCAAAAACTGTAGCTTGAGACACCCCCCAGCATTCAGGCAGAGGAGCTTAGCAGTCAGGTAATAACCAGCCAGGGCAACGAGGCCCTTTCTATCAGCAAGGGCAGTGTGGGCATATTCATGGCAGTCAAGGGAAATCAAAGGAAATGTTTTTAGATGTTTCTGAGAACAGGAGCATCTGTGACCAAGAGAGGCTGTTTTGTTTGTCTGCCATCAGAAGTTTCCGGAAAGAGACTTTCCAAACCCCGGAGTGAGTGACAGATTTCTGTTTTATGTTCATGCCGGGAATGGTTAGGGGTTAGGCATTCATACAGACTGTAAACTTGATTGACAAAAAATTGGGGGTTTGAAGGAACTCTTCAGTACCCAAAGGAAAACAAACAAACAAACACCGTCTCCTACCCAACAACTAATTTACAGCAGAATTGATTCTGTCTCAGAACTCCTGGGACAGGCCAGCCACAACAAGCAAATCACATTGAAAGGAAACCCAAAGGAGGAATACCTGTCCTATGCAATGGACGCTCTCTGTGCTATGCAGACTGCTGCATCCAAAGCACTGCATGGCAGCAGAACCCAGGCAGACTGTCACCATTTCCGACTGGCCTGCACTGGGGTTCAGCTCCTGAGACACTCAGTCCCATGCAAGACGCCTGCACCTGGCTGGCAGGTAACGCAGCGCAGAATGCCTTGTGCTCCAGAAAGAATTTTGACAGGTCATTTTCTCCTCAAAGCACGAACAAGGTAGCCAGTATTCCCAATAATGGACCCTTGAAAGAGAATTAGGTCCCTGCCATTTAAAATTTCCAGCTTCAATGTCCCCCAGAGACCAAATATAAAACACTACCACCTCACTGCACTGAACAGTGCATGGCCATGCAGGGCTACCCACATTTGTGCAGCACCCTCTGCAAACTCCATGGCTGCAACAAGGCTTATTTTGTGGTATTAATGGAACAATTATCCAGGACTCCCTCCAGGGCTATTAAGCTTTCCTCTGCTCAGTTAGTTTTGGCTTTGGGTAATTATAATATAATTGTATGTTGACTGTGGTTCTTTCTCAAGAACCTCTTTCTCTGGGAATTCCTAGGAGCACAAAGGAAATCAGAGAAAAAAGTTATTTTAAATATATTTTATACATATATACACACACAAGCATATATATGTGTGTATATATCTATCTATGAACACACATACACATGCATCTGAAGTAATGTATTCTATAGTTAGTAAATATCAACAAACACGTATATAGAGACAAAGGCAGGGATTGCAGGAGAATTAGCTTGTTAAGCCAAAATGACAATCACCTAATGTCCTATGGGTCACTATCAGGTTCCCAGGTATTCAGTAGCTCCACCAGAACATCATCTGATGTGCCATGGTTGGACTGCAGGGCTATATCTCTAAAAGTTAATTAAATGTTTCTGGGACCATTCTCTAAATTGAGTCCAGCTGATTTGAAATGAAATGAGTGTGGGCAAACTCTCTTTGCCTCCAAACTATCTACTGAGAGTTAGCTTGCCCTTGTCTTAACTTCCAAACCACACAAAGAGCTCGGGGGAGCTGACCCAGGCGAAAGTCATGCCTGAGACCATTCTAGCAATTTAACAACACAGGTGATCGCAGTCCCATGTCCATGACACTGGCCTGGTTCAATTTCCTTCATAGATAGAGCTGGAACATCTAACTGGAAAGTTGTCTCTGTGCTACTGTCACCAACATGGCTAAGATTCTGTAGCAAAATCACTTCTTTGTTGTCATGACTAATTGTCATGTTAAAATCAAATTGTGAATTTCTGTATCCTTGCAGAAGCAAAGCAATGCCCTTAGACCCCAACCCTGCTCCAAAGGTAAAGCTTACAATCTCTGTAGTGGAGACTTCTACCCTCTCCTTGCTGCCCAGACTCCACCACCAGTATACTCTGGTAGAGCAATACATTCCAAAACCTACCTTGCAGAGTTCCTTCTTCCTGTCAGGCATTCAGATTCAGGCATTGAGTCTTGGCCCACAGGTTTACAGTCAGAACATGGACAAATTCCATGTGAAGCAAGAAAACCTTAGCAAGAATGCATTAAGAAACAGTCCAGGTCCCATAAATGAAGCAGTCAGGTGCTGGCCTTGCTTCTTTCCACTGCGGGTGAGGCCAGAAGTTCTGTTCATGGAAGTCCTTCATCTCTTTTACAAAGCATTAGAGTCCAGGCAACTAAGCCTGACAGTCTTCCGCTGGGCAGCCTTCCTTTAAGAGACAAGATGCTACAAAGAAGAATCTGAACAATATCGGAGCTTTCGTTCACGCTTCGGTCTTGGCTTCCATAAGAAGGCATGTAGCTGGAGCCCCGATACAGCCACCTAACTGCGTGTGCAAGTTGCACACAGCCTGGACCAGTATGGGAAGGCTAAGAATGGCCCTGAGCAGACAGCAATTTACATGGATCTGAGCTCACCCTGACGAGTGAGAAAGCTTTCGTTGGAGTGGAGAAGCACCGTAGCCCTTGCAGTGAGAGGCAGGTATCACCATTTTCCCTCTATAGCACTGGGCAGTGGGATACACTGCCATGCACGTGGTCAGGTGTGCATGGCTGCACCCACCCATTACAGAAAAGACTTCAGAGATCTCTGGCAATGAGGAGCACCTTAAAACAAAATTCTGTTCTCCGCTAGCACTGAACTATGACTATTTGAACCTGGTTTCACAAGCACACCAGAGATGCAATCAGCTGCATGTTCTGGAGGGCTGAAAGTAAGCCAAAGGTTCCCAAATAGAATCTGTGAACTCACAAGACAGGAGCAGACCATTCACCACAAAGAAATGTGTCCCAGGAAGTCCCAGGAAGATTAACTTTTCTGAGAAAATTAAATACTGTGGATTCTGTTGGCACCTACTAGAGAGTTAGATATATTTCCTTAACTGCAAACAGTTATTAAACACAATAGATTGTATAAACAGATTTAAAAAAAAAAAAAAAACACGCATTTCATAACTAGATATATCCTTGTTCTTAAGAATGTTTCAGTGAAATGAAGGAGCCTTTCTTGCCAGCAGAGCAGGGTTTTAAGGCACCTGCAATGCTTTTAACCACTTCATCAGCCTGACAATCCAGTGCTGTCTGAAAGCAAAAGGGAGCTGTCCTTGCTCAGGTTGAAAAGGCAGCGTTTCATTTTGCATAACGCTGAATGGTCTAGTTCATAATTCAAATGCAAAACCAATACTGTAGAGGCAGACCTTACTACAATTCCTGACCTCACAAAAGTCTTCTTGAAATCAGCATCTAGCCCATTAACATTTGCAGGATGTATAACATAGCTGGAACCACTTCCTCTTGTCTGAAATTTGTACTGAAATGCAAACACCAGGATCAGACCTTACGTTTATTAGTAAATGTAGATTCATTGCTGACATACATCTTTCAAACTGGGCCTCTGCCTGAGCAGGAGGGATCTTACTGAGGCTACAGAGGTGATCAGCCAGCTCCTCTGAGAAAGGCACCTCTGTCTCTAACCAAGACATGCACAGATCTGGCAAGAGGCATGAGACAAGACATCTATTTTGTTGTTGTGATGGCTATGTGATGTCTTTTGTGACCAGGAAAACAAAGATGCAATTAGAGTATTAAATGTGGATACTCACATTTCAAAGTGTAAATAAATGAAAACAAATCACAAGGAGAAAGTGTGTCAATTGAAAAAGAAATGGTACTCTGTAAGGAAGAAAATGTACTATCTGCTATTTCCACCAAGTTTCAAGATATTGTATTACATTGGGCATACCAGATGAATAAAGCTAATGCACTACAAGGTACAAAGGTTTCTAAGGAATCCTGTTTGGGTCCTGTTGAACAGAAAGCCACATTGTACTGAAGAAGAAGGTTCAGTTCATTGTTCATTTCTGTTCATTGTTCATTTCATTGCAGTGGAGAAAAGTAACAAAAAGGGAAAGTGTAATGTATATATGCATTTCAGTAATAGGTATTTTCTACAGCAGAATGTTGAAAAACAGTATTTTAAAGCAAATAATACTTTGAAAGTGCGATTCTCAGTCTCCAAGTTACTGCTTCTCTCTGGGCAAATTCTTCCTTCCAAAAATTATGGACTAAAAACTTATGCAATCGGAATCATACTTACAGCCATTGCTCTGCTGTTTTCCTCTCTCTTGTTGGTAGGCAGTACACTCTTTGTGACTGCCTGCGACTTCCTTGGAGGATAGCATAATCTTAGTTAACAAAAAATTAAGTTTGCTTCTCAACATTTCAGTTGTATTTTATCTATATTTAACCAGTCTGCATACTGTGGTTTAGATCAGAAAGTGCTCTGTGAAAATGAGCACATTGCAAAATTATTCTATATGGAACAGCATTATGAATAACCTTTTAATGCAGGTAGAAAAATGGAATCACTACTGTTCTCATCAGATGCCAAGAAATGGTGGAATTCTATCTATTTCTTGAAGTGTTTTGTGTTTGATCCTCTGTATTTGATCCTGGCTAGAAATTCAAGTAAGTTGGAAGGTTAGAATCAGGTTTTTGGCTTATGTTAATCTATTGCAGTCTGTTTGAGGGGGGAGGAGAAAGACAGTAAGTTGTGACAAGGTCAGCTGCGTTTTACAGTTTAGCCTCATGCTTTGCTTGCATCTGTTTCCAGAAATGTCTGCATCCTTCTGGCTATCTTAAATGACTTCCAAACCCTGTTGCTTTCCACATCTGTTTAAATGCCAAGACTGGATCTGCATTTGATGAGATGCAAGATCAAAAGTCAATACAACCACTCCTTAAAATCAGAATCAAAAATGAAGATGATTTAAAGATAGTTATTTTGGCCTTGACCACCAAAGCACAGAACTATGACCTTTCTGTTGTAGGCTTCAGAACTTAACAAATGTGAATTTCCTCCCTTAAAAAACATATGTACTACACACGCACAGCATTAAGCTATGTGACAGCAAAATAATGTTTTATTTATTTAATAATCTAACGTTTGAGATTTTATTTTCCAAGAGCATACATCAGTGGAAAAGACTAAAAATCTTAAAACAAGTATTTAGTCAACACAGCTAATTGAAATAATCAAACCATTGGTGTACATTATGTTGGTGTAGCAGATGGAATGGTGGGACAGAAAGTGTTTCATTGACAGAATAAACTGAAGAGTCTATTTTTATTTGAGAAGAAAAAAGATCAGCCAAACTGTGTCTAGTATGATTTCCAACAGCAACAAAATATACTGGGATTGCTTTCACTTCCATCAGAGAACAGCAGAACATATTGCTGGATAAATTTATGCTGCTGAATGTCCTGAAATCATCTTGTTCCCAGACACTAGTTGTCAATCATTAAGAGCCTCAAACTGCGGTGGTGTGGTTGACTGGGGTGGAAAAGCGCACACTCCTGAGAACAGAAACAGCCTATTCCACCGACAGACCTACTGAGAGGGAAAGCGAGTGTTTAATAGCAGCAGACCTAGTTGTGGGAGCATTTCCTCTGCTCAGAAAGAAGAAAAACCAAGTCCCGTAGCTGCTCTCCCCTCAGCTCCCCACCTGTGGTATAGAGAGCTGCAACGCACACTTGCTTCTGCAGATAGACCTTTTAATTCTGGTGGTTAAAGATCCCTGAGGAAGCCTGGCAAGGTCTCCCTGCTTCCTGGCATTCAGAAAGGTTCATTTTCACCCTGATGCTTAGTTTCATGATGCAGATGAGTATGGAGAAGTGGTAAGCTGCATGTAGAGAGCTACTACCCAAGTGTGGATGTTGTAACCTGCTTGTGCAAAAAATGGGTCTGCCTGCAAAAGGATCCATGCTGATCAAGAAGGTGGTATGAAAAAATGTTACACTCATAATTTTTATGGTTACTTCAGTGCTGGACATTTTCAAAGCACTGTACCAGAGGGACAAAAAAAAAGGAACATTCATTTAAAAGGATCATTCAGTCAAAACATGTTTGTTAGAGCTCTTTTAATAGAGAAAGTAGAAAACTTTGTAATTGAAATCATGATTCAGAATATAGAAACTGCATAAACCTAAATGCAAAACAGTGAAAGGAATTATGCATGAAACACACATGATAGGGCATATTTTTTAAAATGGGTTTTAGAAAAAGAGAAAAGATTGAGGAAATTTCTGCTGTCAGACTGCATGCTACAGTTTGGCTGCCTGTTCTGGCAGAGAAGAAAACCTCAAATGGATCCTCACACTTTGGCAGTGAGGCTTTGACGGGGTGAGGATGACAGCCCTGCCCTGAAATCATCTCCAAGACAAACAAACCAGTAAAATGCAACCAACCAAACAAGCTCTACCCAGACTCTGCACTCACAGGGAGTTCATAGTCAGGATAGTATTTTTAAATCAAATCAGTGGGATGCCAGCAAAGTCAGTGAAATCAATGTGAAAGCCAGTACTGGTGGTGGCAACCACAGACTGAATCTGAATGACTGCAGTTCCCTTCACTGACTGTAATGGTATTGCAGTATTTCTTTCCAGCTCATGGAAAAGCAACTGATGACAGCCATGCTTTGCCCTCTCCAAAGAGTGAACGTCTCCACAGGTTCATGAGCCAAATATAAATTGTGAGAACAGCTTAAATATGGAAGACCTCTCACCTTAGCATCCCTTCTCATTGTCATCCCCCTGCACGGACTGTGGGTCGCAACAGGACTGTGCGCAAGGGACACTGAGCAGGTAGTACCCAGCTAGGCTAATGGGGAAACTTCAGACCTGCTGGGTATGTGCTGTTTGTGGAAGAGAATCACACCATGCTGTGTGTCTCTGGGACGCTTCACATAGCCTCTTTTCCCAAAAAGCTGTCATTCTCTTGCTTTAAATCATTTTCCTATGCACATGCACCTTCCCCCTGTCTCCTGGGCCTGGCCAGCCATCAGAAACCCAGGGCCGTGGCCAGCCCAGGAGGAGGACTTCAAGCAATGGATGAATTTCTACATTCTAGTTCTCACCCATGTCTTGTTTGGAGCACTTCAATAAGGTAAATCAATAAATACCCATTTCTGAGATCATGAGTAACAATGCAGTGGGCACACTTGTACATTTCTTTGTTTTGCTACAGAAATCATATTGTTGTTGTCCTAATTCTATTTGCAAACCAATGTTGATCATTGTTTTCTGTGATCCTGAAAACTGCCGTTCATCAAAAAGACCACATTTTAATGTGTGATACAGACTCTGAAGTCCCGATCAATAACCATCATGCTAACAACTGACATTTCAGTGTTTTTTCTCATTTACTTCAATTTACATGACAGTGTGAGGATTAATATCCCTACCTAAATGATGACGTCGTTAGGAACACACTCATCTTATATGAAGTGTACAGACATACTGCACAAAGGTAGATGGGATCCACCTGTGCATTCAGACCACAGTGAAACAAAGACTGACTTTCAGAAACAGGGCTAATACATCCAACCTCTCAGGATTTTCCTTTGCCTTCCAAGGAACTGAGCCCAGCCCAGTGCAATCATTTCAAACAATGGGATGGATTTCTAATGGGAGCATCAAATTATTGAAGCTTGTCTTTACTTATGGTAATGCAAGTAGTGCATATGCTCACTTGTGCTATCAAGGAACAGCAAGCTTGATGGATAGCAATTTGATGTGTCAACTGCATTTGTGTGCAAACAGCATCCCAGGGATTACACTACTATTACTGGGTGCATTTTCAGAGAATGCTTAGGCATGAGGCTGCCTCACAAATAACTGGAATGAGAAAAACTGCAGATTCAAAGCAGCATGTGCACACACAGAGGTTGGGTAGATCTACTTCTGTACTACAGCCTTACTGCATTTATCCTTATTAACTCGAAAGAAAAGTTGGTTAGTCACTGATAGAAATAGTTAAAAAGGAGAGTTTTTAAAAAATCTTATTGACTACTAGGTGGCATTTAATGCTGTGGGGTTAGAAGATATTTGAATCCCTTGAGTTCAAGTCATGGAAGTAAAGTACAAAAAAGATACATGAAATACTTTGTACACTAAACCTCTGTATTAGTCTATGTATTGAAGTAATTTAAAAGTAATGATTGTTGTTGAAAGCATTTTTCAGCTTCTTTCAAAGAAAGGAAGATGTCCCAAACGATATTGCTATGCAATTACAGCAGAGCAAAATGAATTCTAGTTAAGAAAGTTGTAGGGGCAAATACTGTAGTATGACATTAAACTAGACAATAAAACATAGTGCAGGATTTGGAAAGGGTTAAAGAGAATTCATCTAAAAGAGACAACCTTTGGGCTCTACAAATGTGTTCTCTGAGTGACAAAATCAAATAATGGATTATAGGGATATTTTCTCTAAGTAATACAAAATAGTTTCTAAATCCCAGAATTTTAAAAGCTTAAAAGGGAAAACAAAACTTATTTCCAGTGACCAATTTTACCATGAGGGTTTGGTTAGTCAGGAATATTTATTTTGTATGTATGTGCTTCACTCTCTCTCCAGAGATACGTGTGATTTGCAGCAAGAGTTTCCTGAATCTGTCAGAGGGCAGCGTTGATAGTCAGGAGCCCAAGAGTTTACAAAAAATGGAGCAACTTGCCCAGCCCCAGGAGCTTTTGTGAGTGCAATTAATTTACAATGGTTCATTTTTGCTCAGGTGACGTGGAAGAAATGCACAGATAGACTAGGAACTCTTTGGCCTTCTAGGAGTGCAGCCAACACAGCAAACAGATAATTGATATTTGTTACTCTTCATTTCCTCTGGAGGGATATTTTAACCCTTGTCATTCCTTCAGAAGAACTCCATAAAATCATCTTCACACGCAGAACTACAGCCCAGCAAATGGTCCCTCGTAGTCTCGACTCACTCCATGGCCACCTGCAATCCAGATGCCATGTGACAGCATCAGCGTGATGCCAAGTCTGGGCTAATAAATCCTGTCTCTGTGAGAGCAGACATGCAGCTGTCTGCACCATGCATAAGTGTCCTCGATGTCTCAAGACTAGCTGTTCAGCAAGCCAAGGACACCAAGGGGTCCAGTGAGTGTCAGCACAGCCAGGCTTACTGAGACAGGGAGCTGACATCCCAGGTAGGGTGAAGCTCTTGCAACCAGTAGGGTGATACCGTGTCTGCCGCCAATGGCAGATATTACCTGGGCACTCTTCTCCCCAAGCACTCCTGCTAGCTCCTCTACGCCCAGGGTGAGTTGCAGAGTGCCCTCCATGAGAGATGGCACAGGAGGGACTGGCTTCTGCTTTGGTAACAGCTCGGAGGTCCATCTGAGCACCGGACCTTTCAGTGAATAAGTTTACATAAGTTACAAAGCCCAGACCTTCTATAGTTATCTTTAAGAGTGTCAGTTCTGTGTACAGTAATTCCAGAAATATTAATGGCATCACAGACTGAATCAGACCGTGTTTGAATACTGGTTAATTAGAATACTTGGGATTTCTCTGGTCTGGATCGCATAGAAACACAGGACTCACCAAGGGCACATCATCATGTTGCTTAACTCCAGTATGACTTGCTCCCCTATTATACAACTTAACTTCAGTGATTAAGCTTATTTTTTAATGTAAACTTTCACATTCAGTTCACATTATTTTCTCCAGATCTATTACTGATTACAGATCTGCCTGGATTTCTGCTCTGCTTTAACCCCTACTTAGTATATCGTGTACTTTCCCCAGAAAACATTAGTGTTATTCCAGAGATCCCAGAATGCTTTTCTACATTGACAAGGTTTTAACAAGACATAAATCTGGATGCTGTGCTAGAAATGCATTGCATCACTTAAACTTTTCACTGCCTGTTAGCAGACATCACATATTCTCACTTATCATATCAGAATGGTTTAAGATGCTATCAGCCTAGCTAATGTAAGGCCAGTACTTCTCCTGTATAATGTTATGTCTAATAAACTTACAGCTGCCTTACACTGAAACTTGCAGTTATTTAGTATTCAAGAGCTGCTTCAAAATGACAATAATGGGTTTAGAAAGATGTTTTCAATTGTTCCCCAAAGAGGTTAGACCTGCCAAGATCAAATAAAACTCTGTCAAAATATAGGCATATTAAATTAAAAATGCCTTTAAGTTTTAAATCTTTTTCAGGCAGTGACACTGTAATCTGCAAGCCAGAAAGCTATATGGAGACCATACACTGAAATATTCCCAATAGGAAACCAAATAAAACTGCAGAAATCTCACTGAGGTCTATTGCAATCTCACAGTCCTGAGATAGGAATTTTCCTCAGAAGTCAAACTACTAAACAACCTTAGTATGACTATTTTGCTTTTTAGCTACAGCTGTGTTCCAAAGCATGCGTAATCATCATACAACATAAAAAGGAAGGAAGCAGGGGAGACATTAAAGTCTCTGAACTGTATATAGGCTCTTTATGTACCAAGTGTAGGAGGTGAGAAAAGATTAAAGCTGTGTGCAGCAAGGGCTTTTAATAACACCTGACTGGAGGGGAAATGTCTTTTATGGGGAGGATGGAAGTACAACCAGGATAAACTGGTTCATGGACAGTTGGGAAAAATTTCTTGGAGAAAATCCAGCAGAACAAAGTCATGCTTTAAAAATAGTGATAGTGAGGCTTGGTTTTCATTGTCGTTTTAGCTCCTGCTCCATCTAGAGTTTGTTACTGCAGCAAAGTCATTGGGAATACTGACATCCGTGCACAGGAAGGTGGGAGGAGGCTTTATGTACTTTTCCAGGTCTTGCCTGGGACATGCCCCTCAGCACATACAGTGTCCCATAGACCTGAGCGTATCTGGCTACGCCTGGCCAGATGGATGTGATTTAAATATATGTTCACAATATGGTTGAGGCTGGAAGGGACCTCTAGAGATCATATAGTCCAACCCCCTGCTCCAGTAGGGACACCTAGAGCACGGGGCACAGGGTGGCATCCAGGTGGGTTTGGAAGATCTCCGGAGAAGGAGACTCCACCACCTCTGGGCAGCCTGTTCCAGGGCTCCATCATCCTCACAGGAAAGTTCTTCCTCGCATGGACATGGAACTGCCTGGGTGTTAATTTACACCAGTTACCCCTTGTCCTATCACTGGCCACCACCGAGAAGAGTTTGTTCCCACCTTCTTTACATTCACCCCTCAGGTATTTATACATGCTGAAATGTGTATTATATATATTTAGATATATGCTTTTCCAGCGCAATGTTGGCACAGGTAGAGCACCTGGTTCTTTTATAAGTTCCCAATGAGAAGACAGTTCTTCTCAGAAATGCACTATACTTCTACTCTATTATAGCAATCAGCATTGATTTGTCAGGTAGCAAATACATATCTAGGTTTCTCTGTCAGTAGAAGCAGGAAGGACCTGCAAAGTTTCTGTAAAAGCTGGTTTTCTCCTAACCTTGCAGGAAGAACTTTATATTTTGCTTGAATGTGAGTTGTTAATTGTTGCCATTTCTATTTCTGCACATCCCCTAGGGTTAATACAGGTCCTAAAGATTATTAGTATCTTTGACTCAATTAGTTAATAATACTAATCAAGTTGATGTCTGAAAAGAATAGCTCCTAAAAAGGTTCTTTATTTCATACCTTGGGATGCTGATGTTTATGTGTCTGTGACAACTGCATGAACATGGCCCTAGTCCTCCATCTCCCAAGTCTCTCCTAATAATATCCATCCATTCATTTATGAATTCCTGCAAAATTTGACCGAAAGACTGACACCTGAATAAAGGTGAAAGAAAGAGAGACTCCCTGACTAGTGGAGGGAATACATCTAGGGTATTGCAGGAGGGCCTGTGCTGAACGGGGAGCAGATCACAAATCAATGGCAATGGCAATCCTTCCTTCTGCTCAGGGAACAACTTGTTACGAACATTCCTGATATGGTATTTGGTGTAAAGCTGCTTACATTGGCACCATACCAAAACTGTGGTTTTGCTGGTATTCTCTGCATCCAAGGGTAAGCTGACCTTCCATTTCCCATCTTTTTCTTTGTACAAATTCAGATGCACCAGCAATCTAGTTTATGGGGGATGGGGGTGGGGGTGGGAAAGTTGATCTTCTCAATAAAACCAGATATTTTATCATAAAGGTTAGAAAAAGTTTATTCTGAATCCATTTCTAACAGTTCCTGCGAAATCCTGCTTCTTTGCTTCTAGGGCTATGTGCTACCCTTTCTCCATTGATCTGAAAACTTTTTTTTTTTTTTTTTTTAATACTGAGGCTTTTATCTCTGGCTGTTATTTTGAAATAAAAAATAAAAAGGAGAGACATGATTTTTAAGACAAGTTCAAAATTCATGATTTTAAAATAGTTGGTCTTGACAATACTAGAAAATAATTGGATGGGAGAGCCTCTATTCTCAATTTCATGCTTTCTCAGTTTAACCTAACTGTAAAATTAATGTAACCTCATGAAGTCATTGCAAGGCCTCCTTAAATATTTGAGATAGTCCCATAGTTCCTTGCCTATGCAGAGTATGGTTACAGTAAGTGATTTTTAATTCCTATTTTCCTTTCTCAGCCCAATCTTGTTTTCCTGTCTTCCGTTTTGCTGAAGAGTTGTCACAAAATGCTCCCATTGCATCATGTGAAATCCATTCAATTTATGCTACGTTAGGATCAGAAATATCTCTGTCCTTTAAAACACAGATATCATATTGTGTGTTTTCTAGGGATGCGTCTCTTTCTTGTTTAGCTTTTTTGGCGTCATACCAGATTTTTGGTACTGTAAAATTCAAAGAATTTGGAATCTACATAGTGCGTGTGTACAGGGTTCATTTAATTAAATGGAAAATATGCTGCACTAACTCTTTTTCCCTTAAAAATTAATGCTTCTCCACTTCAAGTTATTTCAAAAGCTACATGAAACCAGTCTTAAGGTAGATTAAAAACAGGTTCCTGTTCCATGTATAGCACTTCCAGAGATCATATTCCCAAACCTTTTCCTGTGAAATTTCAGTTCTCTACTAGCTACTAAATTGACCCATCTTTATTAAATTAGGTTTGAAATAAAGACCAAATCTCACTCAGCCCAAGTGAGCTGAATTTACTGATACCAAGATTAAAACTAATTTTCCTGACATAGTCAACACAAAAGCTATCCCTAGACAATGCTAAGTCTGTGACAACTAAAGAAGTCCGAGAAAATATGGAGTTAATGGTGACTTTTTCTCCTCAGTACTTTTCAATACACAATTCTCCTAGGAAAACATTCCTTGAGTTCAATGAAAAAGTATATTTCCAGGTGTCTCAGTGAACTGGGACCTAAAAAATGCAGTGAGAACAACTTATTTCTTTCCATGTAAGTCAGACTATAGGTTATAGACATGACTCTTATCAGAAGGACAGAGCTACAGCTGATATGGATTAGATTAGAGGACTATG
This sequence comes from Eudromia elegans, assembly GCA_003342815.1. NCBI lineage: Eukaryota > Metazoa > Chordata > Aves > Tinamiformes > Tinamidae > Eudromia > Eudromia elegans. The sequence continues at coordinate 2,400,020 of PTEX01000008.1, read as the reverse complement.
ATTTAAGGTATTAATAAAGTGGTGGGAAACACAGGCCCTTTCCCCCAGAGCTGGGAGTTCTAATCCCTTTGAGAGCAAGGCAAACAGAAAACCCTACTTTATGGTCTTTCTTTTAGCTTCTTGCTCAATATGTTGCCTTAATGGGATCCTTCTTAAAGCCCAAGAGATGATACAATACTAAAGAGACAAGATGCTATGTTTCTAGTTTTATTTGTTCAGACTGATTCTGCTGCAATTTCAGACTATTTCTGGTTTTATTGGATCTGTATAGTTTAATATTGAGATAAATAGAGAAATGACAAGAGACACCAAAAATTAAGATGTATTTTACGATCCTTTAGGTACTGTCACCTTCAATATCGAGAGGTCAGCATCTACCTCCACTGCCCAGATTGTCAACCACCATAATTTGCTTGTTATTATTACTAATACCTCTGGATCTTCCCCAGCAGTGCATTTCACACACATGGTACTTCCAGCAAAATAACTAATTTTCCATCTCAGATCATTATTAGTTCTTCATGTCCTACAAAAATGTTGCTAAGAGGACTCAATTATTAGGTATGCTGGGACCAGAGGACTCAATTATTAGGTATGCTGGGACCATGATTACCAAATCTTAGTTTTCATCCTATATCTAAATTTCAAGTCCTTTGGTATAGAGAGGTTTTTCTGCAAATACAAAACCAAGATAAACTCCTACTTCTTGACTGAGCGCTCTAGACTTTGTAACAGCAAATCCTACCCTGCTGACATACAGGAAATTGCTCAGAAGCATTAGGACACAGCATTAGGACTTCAGTACAAGACATTCATATTCACACACAGAGGACTTAGAGGTGGATACATCCATGCAAAATATAGGAGTGTTCTGTAGGAGACTGGAGAGTTCTATTGCTTAAGTACTTATTACATATGACAGACTAGAATAAGAAAGAAGTAGATTCAAGTCCATGTGTAGTACAAATTAGAGCAGACACCTGAAGATACCTTCCAAGAAAATGCTCTAATCATGAGGCTATTGAGCATTCAAAGAAATATTCTCTCTCCTGTTGTTACTGGAGCGAATGAGAACTGTGTGAATAACTGATTTGGGATGGTTTCTTAAGCTGAAAGACCATCAGCCCAAAGCTAGATAATTACCTACTTTTGCATAGATAATTAAATATTCCCTGAAGCAGGAGTTTGAATATAACCCTCCTTTATTCACATAGATCTCTGCTGACTGAGCTATTTGCCAGAAGTGCAAATGCACCACAAGCTCCTTCCCCTCCTCCTATTCCAGCTGTACTTCATGTGAGAAAGCACTGGCCACCCACCTACTTGCAGGAGAGGATTCGTGGCAGCGGAAGCCAAGAACATATAGAGGCACCTTCTGCCAGACCTAGTTGTCCGAGCCTCTTTGAGAGACAGAGGGGAGGAAAGGCTTCCTATATCCGCAGCTCCTCTGACCTGCTCCTTGCTTTCTGTCCTAGGTTAACGTCCCTGTCCTTTCCTGCCTCACTGGGAAGGCATCTCTAGCTGCCTTACTCCAGACTGTTCATTCTAATTCACTAAACCCAAGAAGCTTGGTGCTGCTCTTGGATGCTGTCTGCCAATACAAACTTCTGAACCCATTCTGTTTAGCTTATGAGGATTGTGGCATATGAACAATAAAACTGACATCTTTAAGACATATTTGATGATTGTGCTATACAATGCTAGATTTGTAAGATTCAATAACAGCAACATATGCCTCCAATGCTCTGCTTAGGCCAAGCACTTTTAAATAGCAATATGTTTTGTGGAGTGGACGCCAAGATTACAAAACACTATCCACCCATGACATTATTTTGCAGCATTCACATCTTAACCACTGCAGCCTAGTCAAACTGGGGGGAAAAAAAGGGGGAGAAAAAAAGAGTCTACAGGCTAGCAAGCCCAAAAATCAAAATAACCTGTTCTTTAAGTCTTCTTTAAGTCTTCTTTTTCCTATGACAGCCAAATTCTCTGACCTAAGTTATGGACCTGCTTGTACGGCTTGGAAGCCCTTAATCAAAACCAAAAAGATTCGTGTAATATCAAAATGAAAACCAGGTTGGAGACATGTAATGCCCATGTTGCTGTTGTTTCTAAGTAAAAAATATAAAAACTAATTATCCAGAATTAATTGTAACAGGTGTTCCAAACAAGAAGTGTGTTTACTATTGATTAATGCATTTTTGGCTTGAACCGTGAAAAATGCATACTTATAATGGAATATGACGTTCACTATCCATCATTTTTATTGCACATTGTTTCACACGCGTTCATCTGATCAGGCACTGCAGAAGCCACAACAGCTTTATCTACAGCCACCTTTAAACATCATGCTCTCACTAGGATAACCAGGCTAGTCTTGAAAATGCCTACAGCTACCCTGGAAAACCTTATCTAGAACACCAAATACAAAGATAAAATACAAAGATATACAAAGATAACCTTGGCCTTAAAAACATGATAGCATGAGGATTGGCTTGATAAGGGCAAAAAGTATCCAGGCACCTATGGCCCCCAGTGCCTCGTTAACACTATAAGGTTATAATGCAAGTGTATACAAGAGTGCATAAGAGTTCATCTACCTTGAGCAGATTATAGAAGCTGGGCCTGGGCCCATGGAAAATTTGTATCACTAAGGGGAGGCGTTTCAATAACCAATTTAGGAGAACTGGGAGAAGAATAAAAAAAAAAAAAAAAAAATTAAAAAAAAAAACAAACTCCTGATCATTAGAATATAATGATTTATTTATTGGCTCCATATTAACCACAAAAAAAAAAAAAAAAAAAAAAAAAATTAAAAAAAAATATAAACAACTTCTGCCTGGACAATGATGAGCCTGAGATAAAACTTCTGCTTTTATCCAGCCAAATAAAAATGTCTTTTGGGTGATACGGAACTTTGTAAGAGGAGGTAAAGCTACTCTTAGTGGGAATGAGGTGCTGGCAGGAGTAAATCTGTGCATGTTTCTAAATGGAACACTGTCAACTATTGAAATCCTCTTGATCAGGAATATCAGGCTCAATCATTTCAATGCTTTTCTTAAATGTTATTTTTCCTAAATGAATCAATTTGCTGAATTCTAGATGAATTTAGGAATTAAGTTTTGGCAACACAAATCTATGAATTTGACCCCCCTCCAAAAAAATCCCTCTGTACCAACCAGTGATGGTAGGAACATGTCCCATCCACTAAGGCAGAGAAGCTTCAGGTGTTAAGAACCTCTCCAGTTCTTTGTAGACTCAAGCCTTTACAACAGCACTCTGAATTTATGTCCTAGTAGGTGAACGATGTTCCACAGAACCCAAAGATACCAGTGATGCAGTGATCCAGTTCCTTCTCCAGTACAAATGCCATATACCCTAGTGGCTTCCTAGAAAACCAAAGGTTTACTTGATCAATCTGAAGCATGAGTAGAGGTTGCAATAGTTTTTGGGAAAAAGTTCAGCTAACATTTGTATATAGCAAACCATTTAGTGCTAAAATAGTGTGGTCATATTACTGGGATGTTTAATGTTTCTTTTTCTAAATGGTACAAAAATTCAAATTTTCTAGCAAAAATACTGTTTTCGAATGAGAAGGGATATAAAATGAGATCTTATCCCTATTCATGAGACAGATGTTATTTTTGGCTATACAATTTAATGAATACCATATCATGCTCTTTTTAACCTTACACCAGAAATAACATACTTCTAGCATTCATGAACTTAAATTCATTATCAGTAAAAGCTTCTATTAACATCCAGAACTTCTCTCAGTTCCCGTTGCAAAAGCTTTAAGCTGTCAACTACAGTCCCTATTATGGAAGGATTTTTTTTTTTCCCCATCAAAAGATGTTCATGCAAAAGATATAATCCTCAGCAGTCAGCCAGCTCAGATTGAAAACAGCCTGCAATATTTTCCTGTTGCTCTTCTTTAGGGTATTTGATTTACAAATTTGAGGTCTTGTTGTATTTTTGTACGTGTATGTTGTTTTCTGTCCTTCTAGAAAACCTAAAACGATGCATCCTTTTAAAAGTGCTGTTGTACTTCTGTTTGTTTCCACTGATTTGGAGAAAAGCCTGCCAGTAAGGATCAGCTGAAACTAATTACCAGCAGTACAAAATCTCCAAGCTGAACTGGGATGCTGACAAAAATTCATCCAGAAAATGAATAAAATGTTTCTTGGGAAGCAGTGATCAGCCTCCTTGGTCAGTGACTACAATGAAAAATAAAACCCCACATACAAACTGTTATTATTAGCATTTCATTTCTATATGGATAACCTTCTTCATAAAGTAAAGGCTGTGGCTCCTTTAGAATGCTTGATTTAAGTCAACTACAAAATATTCTATGATGCCTGCATGGCAACTGTGTCCATGTGTGCAATAGGATTTTTCCCACTAGGTCTAATACAATAGTTTAAAATAAATGAAGCCACTCTAAAAAAGATGCTTCAAATCTAAAGTTTTGTGCATCTGTCTCAGGTTCATATATATGGCTACAGGAAGATAACTCCCAAAATGACAAGTACAAGACTATTCTGAAGAATGTGTAGGTGATGGCTCCTTTCTGTCCAGGTCCTGAAGCAGGAGTGTAGAAGGCTCAGGAGAAGGGAAGACATCTTCTCTAAAGAAATACTGAGGTCATGAAAGACACAACAAGGAACGAGAACACAAGATAAAACAAAAACAACAGCCCTGTGAGCAAACCTTGCTTCATGTTGCACAACCAGGCTGAGGGAAAACAGAGCAGCACTTCCATGGCAGCAGCAGAGGACAAACTTCTGGCACTCAGATTCACCCCATGATTAGCCTGGCTACAGCACTCGTCAGCAAGTCACCAAGCAACGTGGATGTGATCAGGCTGGACTACATACCATTAGTCTTCCCACAGAAGCTGATACCATCTCTGCTGGGACAGACAACAGACAACAGAAAGTCACCCAACAATACATCTTCCCCCAGCAAAGAGCTGCATGGAGCACACCTGGTGACAAGAGCCAGTTCCCAAACGGCCCATCCACGGAGACCCACTGCAGTCCCACCTGATAAATTCTGGGAGCGGAGAGGACAGCCTCAGTTTACACATGTGCACGACATGCCACATTTCTCTTGGACGTCTTAATGTCTTTCTTTTTTTTTTTCCATAATAAAATAATGGTCATAACAGACTTTGCCAAAAGTTTTCCAAGCTCTGCGTCTTACATCTGACGGTAGCTTGGCAATCTAGCAAAACAGAACAAAGCAGTAACACCAGCACTTATTTGCACTTGCCATATTGCCAGCGCAAAAGGGGAGTCAGGTGTGAAGTCTCATTTACCCTCGCGGAGTCCCCATACTGAGCATAATTGACTAGCAAAAGAACATATCCCCAACGGAGGATAAGGGAAACCCTGCAAGAGACAGTAATGTATCACTGGCAGTAACAAAAAGAGTTCAGCCATTAAAGCTGCAGCAAAGTGACTTTAGTGTAGCTGAGCAGAACACAATTTATGATGTTTAGACTACACTGTGCTGGCATTGATAGATCCTCTGAGCAGGCCAAAAAAACACTCAAAACTTTCGGGTAAATTTGTCTGCACATGCACATGGATGATTCTGAGTCTTTTATTATAATTCTTTCCTTTCCTTTTTATTTTTAGTATTTCAAGCACAGTATGATTTGGCCTCCTGACTACTGACCTGGAAATTTAAATAACAAAATACCTCTAAATGCTTTGAAGTTATAGATGTCAATGAAAGTGCTCATAAAATGCCTTTGGTTTTTTATTATTATTTGTACTCTTTTATCTCAAATATAATCAAATGGCCTTTTGCAAATGTCTTGAGACTTCCTTTTGTTTCTGGCACTCAGCTATGGATGGTCAGTTTTTATACCCCCAAAAAACTTTTATAGTTCCATTAAAATTAGAGAAGAATGTTAGAAACATAGGGTTAGGATATTCTGATTCAGAAAGGTTTTAATCTTCTAAAAGTGAAAAATAGTACATTTCTGTCAGATAATGTTGCCAAGAAAAGGCAAGATCCTGAACAGACAAGAGCAGTGTTGTTCTTTCACAGTGCTGATCTGCATCGTCTGAATATTTGTCACCCGATTTTTTCCTATTAAATATTTGCCTTTTCTCCAAGCATTCCAAATGTTTGAGGAAAAGATGCAAGGTGCAGGAGCCAAAACATTGTCTGGAAAACTAGCAGTGCCTTAAGCTCTTTCATCACACTGTCTCCACTTGGGAGACTTGGGATGGAATCCTTCACCAGTTGACTGAACTGGTGCAAGTTGACCTATCGCTGTTTTATTAAGTATTTTCAATGTCGAAATCCAGTCGCTAGGTCTGCATCTTTTATTCAGGGGGACGTACAATGTAGGTTGTCTAGCAGAGTTTCACCTACCCAGATTTTAAATTGGGGATAGTTCTAGGGCCTCCACTAAAGCAGCTGCTTGAACTGAAGCTAGTCAAATGGCCAGGGCCTTTGCTGATGTGACACAGCTGGGACCACGCAGTTCTTCCTATGACAGAGGCAGAGGACAGAACTATAGAGAATGCTAATGAGAAGGGTGAAGCGTTTCCAAGTAGGCTTTAGAAACTGGCAGGGATTGTGGACTGTGTTACCTCTTCACCTGCACCTTTAGGGAAATACATTTAACCTCTTTTTTTTAATTCTTGCGGGATGGACAGTTCTTCTAGCTGGAAAGGCTTTCCAGAACAGCAGTTTCATGTGCTGGCTTGGCAGTTTCCTTCCTTGTCCCACTCATCTAACAAAGCTGCTCCTCTGTCCGTAACTACTTCTCCCATCTTCCTGGATTAACATGAACAACGATGCTACCCCGTCCTGTAATACCATTTTGATATGTACTAGTTAGGTCCCATGCTCCCATCAGTCATCTCTGCATTGCATATTCTCACTCCTTTCCACACAGCCCTTGGTTTCCAAAACATCTGTCACTGTAGCTGTTCTCCTTTGATCTGTCTCCAGCTTGTCTGGGTCTTTTTTAAAATGTGTTGCCCAGAACTGAACACAGGACTGCAAATGATGTGTTGACTACAGCAAGCTAAGAACACTGACTTCCCATATAATAACCTTTGTAGTACAATGAAATACAATAGTAGCTATTTTTCTCATTAGTGCTGAATTGTTTAACGACTTGTACTTAAATCACCATCTACTATAATCCCCAGATACTTCTCTATGGTTTATATATATATATACACTCTGAAGGATTTCCCACATACTATATTTATTCTTTCTTATGTGAAACATCCTATGTCAGCATTCAAAATCTTGCTTGATTGACTTCAGTCTGTTTCTACAGTTATCCCCCATACAGTATTTATAAATCCTATTCTCCAGAATGTTTACAGCTCCTCTCAGACTACTGGTCTTTAACAAAAAGTAAATAATGAAAGCTCCAAGCAGCACTGAAGCCCCCTCAAGCACAGGCTCCTCATATATCAGCAGGACTTGAAAATGAACAAAAAAAAAGTAGTGAGGAGAGACTAAAATCTCAATAAAGCAACTTCTCTACCACCTTTCTGAGTGTTTTGGAGGAAAATTCTGCATAAGAAAAAAAGTAGCATGGGTCATGCCTTTCTTTCATTCCTTATGATAACTACCAGACAGTTAACTTGTCATGAATGGTTCCTAACAAACTCACATTACCTTCTCTTCATTATCATATTTACCTCTGTGAAGATTTCCCTCTGGTCTTCACAAAGGCAGTACTTCTTAAGGCCATTTATGGGTGAGAAATACCACCTAAGAGCTTGCTTTCTTCTTTTGAATCCGACAAGAAGCAGGTTAGTTACCCCAGTGCAGTGTTCCAGCCTGCGGTCTCTTGCATTACCTGAGTTGCCTCCGTATCTCTGCATTGCACTCCTGGAACATGGAACACATACAGAGATGCTCTTTCTATCCTTAAATGCAGACGTAGAACACCGAATAAAGCAGATTTCTTGTAATCATTGATGATAACTGTACAACCTAGAGCAGTAGGAGCCCCCTGTGTTATACAGCAAATATCCTGTAAGACCTATATCCTATAAGAAAAATAAGACCTCAATTAAACACACCTCCAGCTTTCTCTCCTCCCATTATGACCACCACCAAGTTAAAAGTCTCCAGAAAAGAAGAAACTTTGGGAAAGTATTTAAATAACTTTTCGTTCTGTATCTGCCAGCAGAGGGGTCCAGAAAAAGGCAGCCTTCTGAGAACAGCGGTTTCTGAGGCACTTGTTGGGTTCATCAATTTTCATTTATTTCTGGCAGAGTAGGCTAACCATGAGAACGTGCTTAAGAAATGGGAACAGATCTGCATACCATGTAAAAGTAAACGTACGAGAGAAGTGTTTTAAATAGAGTGTAGAAAGAAGGCCAGTCTATGGAAGAGTTTGAGGCTGATCTAAACCTGAAGAACAATTTTTTTTTATATACAGAGAAATGAGAAGGTAGAACAGGCTGAGTTCATAACACAAAACAGATTATCACCAGCATCAAAGTCAAAAGCTCTAGGAGAGAGATTACTGAAACCCTTGGCAAACAACCCTTAACAAAGCAATTCTGATTTGCCACGTGAAGAAAACCATTCACTCTGGGATAAGATTTATAGAAAGTGGCCATAGCAATTCTACAAAAGACCTAATGGAGAATCAAAGCGGTTGCAGCTACACAGAGGAGCATGCACATCAAATTAGATGGATAAACTTGGTCTTCTCTACAACAGAAAACAAAGTCGTCCATAGCAACACAGCTTTGCCAAAGTTTATGAGGTTTCCAGCCCAGTCACATGTTACTGAAGATCACACAATATGACTCCCTAGTCTTTAAAAAAAGAAAGCACCAAAACGTCTAGTTTGTCCAAGACAACATTAGACAGTCAGAACAATGGTCATTAGAGGCAAGGAAGCCCCAGAACTAATGAACTCTTTGCTTCTTTAACAGTTACCATGCTGATATTTCAGATATCAGCTCCTTATACCCATGCCAACTCCAATCAGATTCTATAAAAATCCATTTAAGCTCATCATAAGATTCTTTATAAGAACCAGGAAGAGTTAGAAAGTCTGAATTAATCCAGCATAATAGTCTGACAATGCAATGCAAGCACTGCATTAAGGTCATATTTGCTAGGAAACAGAGGGTGGGATCAGAAATCATTAAGTGCAAATGGAGATACTGAGAATAATATTCAACTGATGAAAGAAATGATGCACGATTCAAAACACCATGTCTCTTTAAAAATCTTTGAATAGTCTTTGGGATTGAAGAAGAACTGAAATTGTGCCAGGAGAAAATAGAGCCTGAAAAAGAAAGGATTCCTACCATAGCTGTTGTTCTCTTGATTTCCATTGAAGTTCCAACATAATTGTCCTTAAAAATGCTTTTGAACACCTGTCATTGCAACTTCCATCACTAACAGCAGAACAGCAGTAAACAGAGACAGTTAAAAACAGGCTGATGTTAGTAAAACTTTGCTAAATTTTTTTGTAGACCTTGGGCATCTACGTCCTCCTTAATGAAGTACAGGACCAGTGTTGATCCACATTAGTGTTATTTAGAGCGTGCTAAAAACAGGAAAGAAAATAAGAAATCCTTTTTGCAAATACCAAGAAAGGAGTAAAGAGAGGCGTCTACTGTCTGGCTCATGCATGATTTGTACAGCTAGGGCTCAGATCTACTACACCTTTCCTATGAATAGTTGGACTTTTTTTTTATAATCACAGATTTTTATTCCCTGAGGCTATAGTGGCTTTACGTTACTATTTATTTCTTATTCTGTATTCTTTCATGGTGGTTTTACTTCCCTGTAACTGAGGGAACTGCTCAGAGTGATGGCGTGTAGAACCCTTATCTGCTTTTTATTATGAAATTATATTTCAAAGCATTCATCATTTTAAATTATTGGAATAACGGAAATTTTCATTTTTACTACCTAACCATCTTCTTTTGCCAATATCATTAGAAAAATATAATCAAAAAGTTTCCTTTCTACATATTCCAAGAACATCTGGAATTAGACCTCAGACTCAGAAATAGATATTTTAAAGCTCTAGCTTCCAATGTTCTTCAATATATGATTTTTATGTGTAACACATATATACTTTATATACATATACACACATTTTGTTATGTACATTACTCCATCTTTAAATTGTAGAGTTTCTGAAGACAAACACTGAAAAATAATATAAAAAACATATTTGTATATCTGTGTTGCTTTATTGCATATATATTCTATAGAAATAAAGCACGAATGTTTCAGTCAAGTTATCTCTTGAGTTTCCTTACAAAATACCACATCTTTACTCAGTAGCCCAGAGGTTGTTATTGACAGTTTTATGTTTGTTTCCAGTGTCTGTAAAGGATACAGGTCCTAACAGAAATGTCACTGAAGTTGATGAGGTTCTTTCCTCTACAATATTTTTGGAGTAGCGTCATTCTCAAGTCTTTTATGTTCAGATTTCATCTTAACACAATAGGTTGACATCAACTCTGGTGCAAATGAGTACAATTTTCATGATTTTATGTTGGCAACTGAGATTTAAAGCATTCCTTAAGATCACACATCTACCTGTTGAAGCAGATTTTAGATAGCTATCAGCTTAGAGAGCTGTAGATAGTTATGTAGCTTTAAGAAATAAATCTAAATGACATTCAATTAATAGATTTATGGGACTGGTTCAGATTTCCCAAGTCAAATTATGACTTGTACCATAAACTCTTAACTGTCAGAAGATTTGGTTTTGAACAGAAATCATTCCAAAGATGTTTTTCACATGAAAAAGTTAAAGCATCTGTAAATAACTAATCCTTCAAATCTTACATAAAGGGGAACGGATCTAACATGGGAGATGGAAGAGTTGGAGGTGTAAGATTCTGCATAGAACATGATAGAATCAAGTGCACCCATTGTGTAACCTAAAATGATAGCTACCTGATTAAGGAAAAGGAGAAAAAAAAAGGAGAAAAGGAGAAAAAAAAAAAGGAGAAAAGGAGGAGAAAAAAAGTAGAAAAGGAGAAAAAAGGAGAAAAGGAGGAAAAAAAGGAGAAAAGGAGGAGAAAAGGAGGTAAAAAAGGAGAAAAGGAGGTAAAAAAGGAGAAAAGGAGGAAAAAAAGGAGACTAGAGGAAAAAAGGAGACTAGAGGAAAAAAAAGGAGACTAGAGAAAAAAAGGAGACTAGAGAAAAAAGGAGACTAGAGGAAAAAAAAGGAGAAAAGGGAAAAAAAGAGAAAAGGAGAAAAGGAGAAAAGGAGAAAAGGAGAAAGGAGAAGGAGAAAGGAGAAAGGAGAAAGGAAAGAGAAAAGGAGAAAAAAGAAGAAAAGAGAAGAAAAAAGAAAAAAGAGGAGAAAAAAAGAAGAAAAGGAAAAAAAAAAAAGGAAAAAACCCCTTAGTGAAAATGACAGGAATTTCTATAAGATGTCCCAAAGCAAGCAGATTCATTCTCCTATTCTCTTTTTTCATCATTTGTCTGACAACTGTCAGAATCACTACCAGGGCAGAAACAAAAAGACCAAGGATACATGTATTCATTTGGGAAAATGGTAGCATCCTTTTAAGTTCAGTCATGAGTTCTTATGTAGCTGCCTTGCCGGCATGCTGACAGTGAGGGCAGCAAAAGCAATCTGCACTTCTTGATCAGCTTTGCATGGTATGGTTATACTATATCATTATTTCAGGGCTTCTCCTGGCTGCCTGCAGTGGTCAGGAAAGAATTATTTTCTCCTTCAACATAAAATTTGACATCTACATTCTTTGCATTCTTCTGAATATCTGAGACTGTTCACACCAGAAAAGTGATATAATAAAGATGCAGGTGCTTGAATATGCTGGTGGTACTAGCCTCTTACTTAGCGGATTTAAGTTTGACATAAGGTGTATGCTTTGTGGTCTCTTATAGCTTGAGGTACCTGAAGTGCAAGTCCTTGTGGACTAACCGCCTCCAATGTGGTTCCCCTGGAAATGAAGTGACTTTGTGATCCGGCTGGTCCCTCCTGTCCATGCTGTGATAATGCTCTTCTGCATCCGAGGATAGCAATGAATTGTGTTGCATGCCGATTTCATCATGACCAGGTAGCAGCCTCCAGATAAAGAAAATTTCCTATATCCCAGTTCTACCAATATAGGTAGGACAGTGCTGAAATGACACCCTCAGGGATGTATTCCTTAGGATATATTGCTTCCCACATATCAAGCCTGCTAGGGAAGAGCATATGATGTCACGGCAGTTCATCATCTGAAGTACAAAATGTTCATCCCAGCAGTGTTTCAAAACATCTAATTAAATGCTGCTTTACATTAAGCTAAACTTGTGACTCCGTTTAGTCACTTTATATCGCCTTGCCCTAAAAAACATACAGTGCAAATTGACAGCATTGACAGCACTGCTCAGTTTGGAAGTAACAGCGATAATGACAGCAATTATATTTGACAAGCTAGGTATCTCCGTCAGGAACTCTCTGTGTTCTCTCTTGAAATAGCAGTGAAGATCCTGTCTACCAAGCCAGAATGCTCTTGGACCCCTCTTCTATCCCTGAGGTCCCTGAAAGGTCCATGGTTTCCCCAACCAGGATGAGCCAGCTGAACTGCCTGGGAGGCAGATGCTGCATCAGTCATGATGGGCTCAGGCAGGATGGACCCGTGTTAGCGCCACGAAGCCAGGCGCCAGGGAAAGCCAGGCAAGTAGGGCACAAATGAGAGGTCCCTTCTGAGATGTCCATCCCCAGGACACCCCCTGAGGGCAGGCTGGGCACAAGGGCTGTCCCAGATGGCGGCCCCACCACTGTTTCACTCCACAGCAAGGGCCCTCCCCATGGTTGTGTGGCAGGGCCACCAGCCCACCACATCCGCTCATCACATCCCACCCAACAGGATAACTTTTAATACCTTTAAGAGCCACATCTGTCCTCGCCTTCCTAACCAGAAATGGGACCAAGTCACCAACCTTCACAAATACATAGCAAAATCAGGCTCTTGTCCTCCCATTAGTGGGATGTCAATGCCATTTTTTTCACACCCCCAACCTCAGAAAGCATCTTGGGACCTCACTGCCTCTTCCATTTAGCGGCCTTTGGGCTACACTTTCAAAAAACAACATTAAAACCCCCCACGGCATGGGGAATACAACAGCATGTCAGGTGCTGATATGAGGAGCGATTTGACTGACTCTCGTTTTTACAATTGTCTTGGTGTGTAGGTGGATGAGCAGAAAGCCATGCAGCACTGTAAAATCTTGGCTGTTTTTATCCACCACTTAATAGTGGTTACCTTCTCTCAGCCCTGACCTGTGGTACTCAGGTGAGAGTCTCATTAATTTCATTTTCCAAATAGAAAGCAGAAGATAATCACAATATGAAGATCATTAGCATATTTAAAATAGGAACTAATTGAAGCAGTGTTTAATGCTTCTCTCTACAACACAAATCTTAGTCAATTTGAAATTAAGAGCAAAGGAAGAAAGTATTTCCAGCAGGGGAGCAGAGTTTAGCTGCATGCAATATGTGCTTTTCCAAAGCAGCACCTCGGAGCTCAGTGCATGAAGCTTACATAAGTTTATCTTCTCTCTTTCACGAAGAATTGCTGTGGGACCGTATAAAATTATTTAGAAATGCCTATGGGTGGTGGGATTTTCCATTTGCTGTGGCACCTGGTTGGAGCTGGCATCCTCGAGGTCAAATTCTTACAGGTAGCTCCAATAAAAGAGTTAACTCCCATAGATTAGGCACCGAATACCTGACTTCCAAGCATCTGGCTCCTTCTGTGAAATTCAAAACTCAGCATTAGGTGTTAAGCCTCCCCACCGCGGGTTTGCAAAGTTAGCTCCCTCCGAAGGGCCATCCAAGAAGCCACACGTAGAGCGGGAGCCACTTGGAGCTGGAAACGCTAATTGCAGGAGCGTGTCTGAATTCTTGTCCGCTCTCCAGAGCGGAGGCATCCGTGTTGGAGCTCCAAATAGCTCCTGACTCTTCTCCTGCGGGCAGGCAGCCCTCCCAGGGGCTCTGTTTTCTTTCTAAAACCCAGCTAGGATGCTCAAGTGGTGTCGGCATTCACGTATACGTTATACCCGCCGGCCGACCGCGCTGCCCAGAGAGGCGTGCAGGCACAAGGACCTCCTCAGCCTCACCACAGAAGGTCCTTCGCCCCCCAGAAGAGCTGCCTACCTGCAAATGTCTTGGATGATGCAAAATTCATCCACTCAGCCTCCTGCAAAACTCCTAACCTTAAGGATGATTCACTTAGATGAGGGTCAAGCACTCTGGGAGCACGACAAGCATGTGAGGAGGTTTACAACTTCCCAAGACCTGACTTCCTATGGCCACCCATCCCCTGCTATCATCGCAGACCCCTATGAGCATTCATTTGCCTCTTGTAAACATCAAGAATACCGTTCTTTAAAGATCTTTCCCACAAAATCTCTGGATTTTGTCCTTTTGCATAGGATAATAAAAGGACAGTATTTTATTGGTGACTTGGGACAAGCTCAGCAAACACAAACTCACCTTTTTCAGTTGTCTTGCCAATTTTACTGTTTTTACAGTGACATCAAACACAGCTCTGCAGATTGCCTTTTTTTTTAAAAAACACACACAGGAATATATTTTATGATGCAAAACAGGGCTAAGTTAAATTTTACCTCTCATAATCTCTAAGTTACAAAGAAACACATTTAAAACATCAATGTTTGATGTAGAATACGTATCACTTCCTAGGAAAAATATTTCTTTTATCAATTAATTTAATTTTTGTCAATACTGTCCCAGAGCCTGGAATGAATAATAAAAGCAGATGGTGATCTTTTTGAAAAATTTGGGTTTCACAGCTATCAGAACTGCAATTCCTACAGTATAAGGCTAAAATACTGCTCTGAAATGTAATGCTAACATGCATCTCTGGTGACATAATGTTTCTGGTTTTTCCCTTTGCTTTGAGCACCTGCACCCAAATTCCCTATCGTAAAATCAGTTAAAGTTGGTATAATATAACAGATAATTATATTTAGGCTCAGAAGGAAAATACTGAGATTCGGATTACATGGCAGAAAATAAAAACTCCCATTAGACCTGATTCATTCAAAATAAAAGTTATCTTTTAAAGTCCTAAGGCATCGAACTGCATTACAAAGAGACCTTTTTTGCATCGGAAAATACGCTATAAATATGCAAGCTTCACCTCACTGGAAAAAAAAAATTCTGGGAAATGAATTACAATTTACAGCCTGTAGCATTGCTATAAACAAGTAATTCAAGAAGCTTCACAGAAAATTCAAACATATAATTCCAAAATAAGTCGTGCTCAAGTGGGGTTTAGTAAAACATATTCCTTGGCATGTAGCAGAAGACTGTAGGGCACACACACCCCACCACAGCTCTGCTGATATACGTAAGGACTCTTACTTCTCAGGGAGAGGATCTGCAAGCTACGGCTTTTAAAAAATAAATAAGTAAACAAAAGTCATCATCGATGTCCAATCTGAAAGCTATATTTGAGCTGTAATGCCAAATTTAATTTTAAAAAATGCTGGTAAATTCCTGATAACTTGTATTCACTAGAAATGCAGGCTGTTACACAGCTGTGCCATGGCCCAAGAAGCTGTTAGGCAGACCTGCCATCTAGGGAGAGTTCCTTGCCACTGACATCTGGCACTACGCTTTGGGAAAGGAGGAGGTATCCGTCTTATTTTTCCACCAAGGGGCATAAATATGAAGGTATTTGTTTGCCAAATGATCCTAGAACAGTTGGGCAGATCAAATGGTAAATGAACTTTGCCAAGGACCTCAACATCTATTCTGGGCTAAAGAAGCCACTTTTTGACGTTATTTAGTCATTATGACACTATGAGAAATTTTACAAGTACTCAAAGCAACCTCCTGCTAAAGTCATACCAGTTTAACAGTTTCCAGTATTCCTCTCTGTTAGGCTTCTGATTTTGGAGGCCCCTTCCAACATAGATGGAATGAAAGAAGAAAGCAAATATACGCACAGGATGTCTTTATCAAAAAAGATTTAAAAAAAGGGAGAAATATATAGATAACTTATCTTGCTTGCAGACAAATTTTCCATGCAAGTAAACAAACATTACTTCACAGAAGTCAGTGTAGGCTTGCCAGTAGAAAACACAGTGAGACATTATCCTTCGCCTCACTGCAGTGTCAAGTTGATATCCTTGGATATAGTTTGAATGCCTCAAGATTAAAAGTATAAATAATAATAGAAGACGAAGGAATTGAATGAATAAGTGTCAAGAGAAAATCAGAACCCTGAAATTGTCTTCTCTGAACCTTGATGCTATTTAAGGGATATTTTATTTATTCTTAGAAGATGCAGAGGAGGTAATAACTGATATTCTTTGTACAGATGACTCATTAAAGCTACAGTATTTCTCTTGCATTGGACAAATCTAAGTGACTGATTCTCCAAAAGTAGGAATGAATTTCTCTGTATAGCATAGCTAATTTATCCCTAGTAACATAGCTAAGTGTTAATTCAGTTAAGTGAGGATTTCTTATGTCAAAGTAAAATCTGTCACTTCCAAAAAATGCGTGCACTTATGTGAATCAAACTTAAATATCATCTATCAAGCATTCATGCATGTTGTCAAGTGTACTACAAAGCGATCGGTTAATATAAATACACTTGCAATATAAAGGAAAAATCTGTTGGGTTGTTTTTATATAACACCATTAGCATTCAGAAACAAAGGGAAGAATTCATGCCAAGATTCTATATACAAAACATATGAGCACTAGCAGCTTTCAAATATTTAGGAGCTAAGTCCAACAAGGTCAAAATCTCAATAAGAAGTGTCTATCCAAGACTTAAAGATATGTTTTATTAAATAAAGTCACTGAAAATCACTGGGGGAAATAATCTTTCAGATTACTTGATTACTAAACTCATGTAGGATTTACAGGAGCTTCTGTGAAAAGAAAAGCTCTTCTATTAGGTCCATGCAAAATGTGCAATCACCCAGTCTGAACAGATTTGTAAGAGCAGTGCTTAACCTGGAGTATATTTTATATTACTGTACAGTATTGGTTTACCCAGGGCCTATCACTCTGAACATTTCTAGTCATCTAAAGTAACTGTTATTATAAACTGTTGCCATTATTGCGCTTTTAATAACTCTACTTAAAAGAGAGCAAAATACTGCGGGACAATTCGAGCCAATTTGTAATGAGCTAATACTATTTTTTTCATCCACCATAATGCTATCTGAGCAGCAATCACTACAGTCTCTTTCATCTATTTGATATCTGCCTGTTTAAGATGCAGAAATAGATGCCTAATGGCCTAGCTCACTGAGTCTCTCAATAACCTCCTTTCTGGCACAGGGAAGCTTGTGTGAGCAAATACTTGTGCCTTCAGGTTTTGAACACTTCCCCCAAACACATGGTTGACGGAGTCAAATTTCCAGTGTATACAAGAAGAGCTGGACTGTGCAAGTTTGAGAAATATGACCTGTTTTCTAGTTCTATCACAGTAAACTGCTGTTATTTCTTCTATTAGCATGTGAGATTAATGTCCCTTTGATAATTTTTAGCAGCATAGTCATTAAACTTTACACCTCCCTCAATCTCTCCCTTGCAAAACAATCATCAAATTCTGAAATTAAACACCCAACCTTTTTCACTCTCCTTCCAGTTCAGTTTACACAAGATTCCTTTTATTAACATTTTTCACAGGACAAATTCTTCTGCACTGAATAAAGATTTATATTGTGGTTTCCTAGAATAATCTTCAAGAAGGAAAAGGTATTTCCTCCCTCACAAATCCCCTCACTCCGTGCACACACACTAGCATGCTCTGAATAGGAAGAAGAAAAATTAGTGAGGATATGATTACTTTACTAGCGAAAGACTACTCTCCTCCCGCGCCAACAAGATATTATAGGTCAAGTCAAGTAAGGTCAAGTGAGTTCTTCTCGTGTCCAGGATCCTTGATTTATTCTGTCAGCTGTTCAGTGCCACACAGCGCGATGGGGTGAGCGTCAATACTGAGACAGTGCGAAGCGACTGGGCATGTTGATTTAAACAAGGGTGGCTCAGGTTCACTTGAAATGCACACTGAGTCCTGCTGGGTGATTATGGATGTCGTGGGGCGTGTGGGATGAACAGTATATTAGCACGCATAATTTATGTACTGAGCTCTCTTTACCTTGAAGAATCCAGGTCCTGAGATGAGGAAGTCCCTTGGGTTCCCCTGTCCCCTGTTAGTCAAGGAGACACAAAGGAAAGGAATACAAAGGACAACCTGGTGCCATAAAACCTGCTGCCTCTCCTTTGAATGTACTACAGTTCCCTGCATTTACCTTTGCTCCTCAGAGAGTTCCATAAGAACACATTTGCTTTTATAAATTTAATTTTGTTTCATAAAACAGTCCCCCAAAATCATTTTGCCAGCATAGGTTGATTGCTGGAAAGTGCATAGATCTGATGGGCATCTAGGAAAGAAAGTACCTCTCATACAGGCAAAAAGGAAGTTCTCTCTCATTCAAGTACCAGCTACTACACAATATTATTTCCTGAGTACTAATTTAGAGTCCCCAGCAGTAGACTTGCTCTCCCAGACCATTCAGAAGCAGCTTGTGTTCCCCAGTGGTCTGTGCAGCACAGGTTGAGAAGAGCTGTTCTGGACCTAAGCGCTATTTTACCAATTTACAAGACAAATTGTAAACACTGTGTTGTTAATACGGTGTAGTACTTACCTCACTCTTAGTAGCACATGGTTTGCATATCGTGTCTTCAAAGAGGATGAAGCAACTGCCTCAGGAGTGATGCGAATTCCCCTCATTCATTAACGGGCTCCGTGCTCTGGCATGTGCAGCACGTAAGCTGATCTGAGCGAAGGCTCTCCCCCGGTGCCGCCACATATACCCAGCATCTCTTGATCAGAGCAGATGCTTCTTAAGAAACTGCTACCTGAGCGCAGAGAAATGCCAGCCATGGCAAAGATAGACACGCTACAGCTGAGCACAGTTGGGGCTTGGGGGAAAGCCCAGCACCCTATCCAAGGTCATATAGCAAGACAGAAATACAGGACCCGAAGTCATGAGTTCCGGTCTGGCAGCTACCTGCCAGCACCATGACAGATATTACTTCCCAGCCCACCTCAAATTATATTTCAAAGGGCTAGAGCTCAGCACTTCCATCAAAAAGGCAAAGCACATGCGCAGATTTGCAGCACTTTTATTATGCAAGCAAATGTTGGCATCAGTCCTCAACTTTTTTTTTTTTTTTTAAACTTTTATTACTATTTTTGGCAGGTGTTTTATTAGGAATTAGGCGTGTTTGTTTATGCTGATCTTTTTCACTCCTTTTTTGATAAACATGCATTTTTTTGTGGGCAGAACGCAACGCAGAGCAGTTGCTGAAAGGGATCTGATGAATATCAGACTATCCTGCACTTTCTTTAAAGCACCACTTTCGGTAGCCTCAGGTTTTACAGACATGGATTTCAACAGCTCAGAAGTCAAGGCTTCGCTTACTGTGACGGGTGCAGTCACTTGTTGGATATGAAGTGGGAGGTACAAGAGTTGTGTGCAGTAATTGACCTGCAGTTCGAAGTTTCAATAGTAAGCATTCATGGAAGTTATGCGATATGTGCATGTATTTTTGTGCATTAATTTATGTATTAAATTTTTTTTTTTGCAGAGTGCTTTAATAAGTCTGGTCACACTGCAATATAAGATATCTGGAAGATAGTTTGCCTATAAGCTGGGATTATTTTGTACAAAATTTTATGGGCAAAAATCAGGTCTGTGATAAATTCAGTGGCAAAGTTTCCTTCCACACTCCCAACAGGAATGATCCGAGGCTGCTGAAAGCTCGTTATGTTACCACTTTCCACAGAGTTCAGCGGCTCTGGAGCCAAACACTTCAACGCCTAAGTCTGCATGTCCACATGGCCTTCCCTGGGAGCCAAGGATGAGCGTGAGGCTAGACTGACACCCCGATGAACACGCCCAGCAAGCATCTGTTCTGGGGAGCAAAGCAAAGGGCAACAATGCCTAAATAATAGGAAACAGCACTGAAAACCACTTTTCTGTATGGACTTCAGTACCACGGGAGACAAAGTAGTCGAATACTGCCAGGTAAAGCAGATGTAGCTTCATAGCTGTGCCGCACCTCCGGAGCTCTGTGAGCATTTCTATTCCTCACAGAACTCAGCTTGAGATGCAGAGAAGACTTTTATAGTGTCCTTTCTACATTCAGTTCCTGAAAATTCCCACAATTCACTCTCTTTGGATATCAACAGTATTAAATAACACCACTGCAACTTGGAACTTTGTCCAAGGCTGATCAAAAAGGTTGAGACTTTCCGCCGAGTCCTAATGCTGCCTGGACCCTTGCATGCTTGGCATGTGATTTCACTGCTGCCCTAATTTTTAGCTTTGAGAGAGAAAATATTTGATGAGCAATATTTCGTGGCTTTCTCCATGGAAATTCCAATTTCCAGGCCTTCTTTTGTTGGTTAGGCCTCCAAACAGCAAAATACTCAGGCACGCGCATAACTTTAACCAACTGAGTAATCCCAGCACTTTGGGCTGCGGTGTTGAAGTGAGTGGGAGTCCTGCCATTGAATTTTATAGGAGCATTATCAGACTGTAAGTGCTTTGCTGGTTCAAGGCCAATATTTTCTCAGACTTCAGAGGAAGCCAGATTGGGCCTGATCTCCACACAGCCTCTCCTAGAAAGACCAAAATAAAAACAAATGATACTAAGCAACAGGAATGCACAGAGCATGGAGGGATGTATTGCTGAACACAAGAAAAGCCGAGGAAGCCTTACTCATCGAAATCCTGGTGTTTGAGAGAGCAGGAGTAGGTTGTCTTCCTCACTGCCCTCTTTATACAGAGTTTTACAGACTACCCACCTTTCATTCCCACAGCAATAGCAGCAGCCAGTCCAGAAACATCCAAACTTGCCCCTGGTATGAACAGTCTTTTTGGAGCAGCAATGGCCAAGTCTTGAGCTACCTTGGACCCAACATGTCCATAGTGTCCAAGGAAGTGTTCAAGGAAATTGATATATCCATACAACAACTCTATTTTTCTTAATACAACTCTATTTAAACTTTGCTTGCTCCTATAATACTTCCCTCACAGTAACTTTTTTTCCCCGCACTAGAAATTAGAACTATTCTGCCTTGCCTGTGCTGTGTACACATGCAGTCAGAACTTGGTATACTCAGTGTATGACCCACTCTAAGCTTTTACAGAGCAGACACCACATGAAGCAGCACATAGCACATAGCCAGCAGCTACTGGCCATAACCTGGGCCATGAGATCTGCTGAAACCTGCTCCTGGGCTCTAAAGCTGCTAATACATTTCTCTCTTGATTTATGAATAAAACAACTTTTTTTTACCCTCTCCCCCTCATCTTTCTTTTACTTTTTTTCCCTTCTCTCCTTTTTTCCACCCCGCTTAGGAAAGCTTGTATTGGTGTAGCTGCTTTAGAGAATGTCGCTTCAGGTTGAAAAATAAAGAGCACTGATAGCACTTTAGTCTAAATCTCTTTTAGGACTCATCCAGTTACATATGTTGCTCCTCCGTTAAGGTTGGTAAGATTATATTTTCTGGGTAGGATTTATCCATCCAAAGCTGCAAAATCCAATCCCTTCATTTTTCTGCTATATTTGCAGAGAACTTGTGCTGGGAGAACGTTTATTTACTCCCCTCATTCCATCCAACTATACAATTAGCCAATTCTTTCAGGCACGTGTATATTTTTATACAAAAAAGGCAACAACCAAATGCCGTGTTGTTTCAAACCAATTAAAACCATTGCTCTATCAAACTTATGAACAAGTCAGGCCCATGAAAAGCGCATGCCTTGAATTGCTAACCAGCCCTGGATAGAACAGAGAATGCATTTTAAATGACAAGGTCACATGCAGCTTGTGAGTGAGTAAGAAGCTATGCCACTATAGTGTCTCTGGAAATACGCACTACTGTTTTCCCTAGACATTTGATGAC
Source organism: Eudromia elegans (assembly GCA_003342815.1). Taxonomy (NCBI): domain Eukaryota; kingdom Metazoa; phylum Chordata; class Aves; order Tinamiformes; family Tinamidae; genus Eudromia; species Eudromia elegans. The sequence continues at coordinate 2,378,052 of PTEX01000008.1, read as the reverse complement.
CTTGTGTGTTGATCTCGATCCATTTTCCAGGTCTGTAAATAAGACCACTTGGAAAAGCTCTTCTGTTCACACATTTGTAGTTACGAGGGAGAAGTCTTGAATGGAAGCATGGCATCCATCAGGCAAGTGCAGCAGGTGCCACAGGACAGACTGCATTAACCAGATCCTACAACTGGGACTTCTACTGCGTTTTATTATGGCAACAGCTTAATATATATTTATCAAACAACATGAAATAGAAAAAAATTGTTCTCATGCACAGTAGTAAGCTGGCAGCTTTCCAGTCAGCAGTTTTCCTCTTGGCAGCATAGAGGACTCACTTGCTGGGGTCACAAACTGTTGGAATTTGCAATTACTTTTATCACAGTTATCTAGGAGCACCTCACTGACCCAAGAAGGAACATTATGTCTGGACATTTATCTACTGCTAGGAAAAAAAAAAAAGTTTGGTAGAAAGAAATTTAAACTGCTTAAAATAGACTGCTTCAGTAAGTGTTGTGAACACAATATAAAGCTGATTTTTTTCCCCCTCTTTTTTTCCCCTCCCACAAGTGGCAATACTTTCTGTTTCTCTATCAATTTATATCTGTTCATTGTTCTGCTCAGGGCTGTATACTCTAAAAGGCTAAGGGGTAAGCCAAATTAAAAAGTAGCTTTTATCACTTAGAGGTTTTGTATTTCCACACTGCCCGTAAAGCAGAACTACTAAAACTAGAACTATAAGAAGGTATCAGCATAGTTTCTAAAGGGTGATCAACTCTGCTACAGCTTTTCTGATCTAGAGATGGAAAAGTATCTTCAAGAACAGTCACTCTGTACTCTCACTTTACGAAAAAAATCACCTCTACATGTAAAAAAACATCTACATGTTAACATGTGCAAAAGATGCTGCCAATTGAAGGCCTTGACACCTGTACATATTGAGAAGACTAGTAAAATTATAGTGAGTGCGTCATTCTTTTGAAAGAAAACCTCCACCCTTCTGTTTCCAAGTGTCGCTTACTTTCAAACATCTAGAAAAGAAGAAAAAAAAAAAGGTTAAAAATTAATAAATGGGAAACATGACTAGTGGCAGCTTCTGCTTCATCCTTGTACTTTTTTTCTAGATAATATCACCCTGGACATAGTTCTCTCCTGTGTAATAAGTTACAACTTCTCATTCACACTTTCAAGGCAACTGCCTGCCTTCCCTGCCATCCTTGCTGCTCCCATCTAATGTCACATGGTCAACTAAAACGCAGTAAGATGGCCCCCTTTTTGACGGCCTAATTTCAAAATTCCATAATCCACTGCTAAATTCAGACCAGTATCTCCCTGTTCTCCCACACTGCACCTCTCACTTGGGAGGAGTTCCCTGCCTGCGATTACACAACTCACTCCATTGTCCTCCTTTGGATTCCTCCTTAAAATTATTTTTTGTCATGGTATTCACCAAGAGCTGAAGATGAAAAGCCTTGAATTTGTGCTCTAGCCAGGTTTTTCCTGTCCAGCTGCACCATAGTTTTCCCATACCCTTATGTTAAGCCCATTAAGATACGATGGTTCACCACACTTGAGGAGACGACATGAATAAATAAAGGACACAAGAAGCTTATCAGTCTCAGCTGAGCAGGGAAACGAGGATAGCTTTTTCCTTCACAGCATCCATTCCTAAAACAACAGTGAAGTTTTTGAGCATATCACATCCTGGCCTATCAATATCTCCTAGGTTCACAGAAAGCCTCTTGACTACAAAAGCCTTTCCAAACTCCACATTAGAGAGGGCAATTTCTCATATAGAGGTGAAGGCAATGAGACTGAAAACCTGCAGCTCTCCTACATGCTACTCAGGATAGAGAAAAGATGATATACTAAATGCCCCAGAGTTTCCATCAGCCAAAATATCTTTGGATTTAATATTGGAGTGACTTGAGTGACTTCACCAGGAATCACCTGCTTTCAGGAATGGAAAAGGATCACTGTCAGGAGGAAAAAAAAAACGATTACAAGTGAGAGAAAATGTTAAAAATAGTTCCAAAAGAGCAATAAAGTGTTCAAAAGGGTCCTTACACAGACAGAAACATGCAATACGCTTGGTCAGAGATTGCAATGTACTGTTCACATTGTGAACATCTTCCTGTTATTGTAAATTCTCACTGGCTAACAGTATATATACCAGTGCTGTGTGGAAACAACACAGAAAGTTGACAGAGTGGCAAGATGGGAGAGGAAAAAAAAAAAAAAAAAAAAAAAAAAACACCAAAAAAAAAAAAAACCCACGCTGAAGAAAGTACAGAAGTTCAAGTACAAGTCTAAATAGAAAGGGGTTTGTTCTATGTTTCCAGGCTGATAGATTTAAATTTTTATCACCCTGTGGCATTACTAACACTTAAACAATGTGGCATTTTAGCCCATACACATACAGGGCAGGAAGAAGGAGATTGCCAGTAATAACACTGAAGAAAGAATGTGCCTATTCTCAAACCATTCAGTGTTTAGAGTTCACGTAGAATCTCTGGCCAGAGACACTCGTGATACTGAGAGCTTGTGCACTGGTGCCATTAGGTTTCTCCCTGCTCTTTTGGAAAGGTAGAGACTGATAGTCATTCTTAATCCCTGCAAAAGACATGTTTTCCTATACAGTCTTTTGAGCTGCCAAACCATGAGCCAGACCTTTCTATAGCAACAAAGCACAGTAGGAGTCATCCCTTCTGGAGGCTTGCAAGGGCAGGAAGAGAGATATGCCAGTGTGTCACTATTTATACCTTTAAAGCCTATGAGGAGACTGGCGGGGCATGAGGACCATGGCCAGCTAGGAATTCCTTGGAGAGCTAGTATTGCTAGCTGCTCTGAACCTACATTTCTGTGTCCAAGATAACTGTTACTGTGCGGTGGAAATTACAATTACAACTCATGTGTTTTAGCAATACTTCAGGGCATATAAATTAAGGTGTTCTGGAAGTTAATAGCTCTTGTGTTTTGCTAAGAAATACAGGCTGCATGTTAATCTCTTTATGACTTCATTGAGTCACACAAAAATAATCCAGTAGCTGCTATATTTTAAAAAATTCAAATATTTCGTCCTGGTAAAACTTCAAACCCATGGAAGAAGATACGAAGACTGCCCACAGATAGAGGCAACTGAAGGAGGAAAAACTGCATGCAATAAATGTACATATTTTTATTAATAAAACCAATTATTCAAGGAAAAATACTTCTTTGGTCAAGAGCCACAGCACAACTGACAAACATTTCCAGGTACACCAAATTTTTCCTAAAAGAATCAGAGTTACATGTAATGTTAATAATGCACATAGAAATATATATACACTCTGTGTGCGTGCACATGTTTGAAAGCCAAGAGGTAACAGGAAAATATAAAGCATTTTACCAAAAGAAGAGTAACCTCTCTAAAATATGGATCAACATACTAGAAAATGAAAAAAAGAGGCGAGTCTGCTTCCAGTTTGAGATAGAGCAGAATTTGCTTGTACACCTTCCAAAATAGGGAAGTCTGTTAGGTAAATCCTTGGAAACACACAAAAAAAATATTTTTTTAAATCTATTTTTAGAGCATTGCTTAATTGTTCCCATGGAAAAAAATATCCTTTCAGACCAGATTCTGAGAAACTTTCAACAGATCATTTCTGTTTCTCTTCTGAGCCTTTTTCTTTTTTATTTTTAACTGAAAGTGCTGAATTTCTCTCTGGTGTCTGTGTATACTAAGCAGCATACATCAGGCCTGAACTTGCTCTCTTCAGCCCTTATCAGTCAAAGTTTGGCAGCGTTGGTTGTAGCGATGCCCTCGTTGATTGCTTTCAATGTTTCAAACTGTGCCTCAGTCTCAGAACTTTTCACTTTTTAATTGCCTCATTTGAAACTATAAACTAATACAAGACTTTCTAGTTTTTCCTTCCTTCCTTCTTTAGTTCAACCTACTTCCTTTTTTCAGACTCATGGATACTAAAACTACTTTTATATTTACAGCTTACCAGTATTATTCTAGATTCATCTGCATGTTCTTTATCAATGCAGCTTGATAATTCAGCTCAGATTAACTATAACTAATTTTGCACCACCCCACTTACAGGAATTTGACTCAAGGGGTTCCTGGAGACCTACACACCATCTTCCAACCACTATCTCCGTGCCAAAAGGCACTCTACCCTTCTCCCAATCCCTCCTTCCAGTCTGTCCTCCACAAAAGAGGAAGAAGAGCAGAAGACTAGTCAAAGCTGTTCTTATATCTTCACTTTAGGAATCCGAGGAAAATTTTGAACCAAATCTTCAACTATTTTTCTGATTATTCATTACCATCCTACATTCTTCTTCCATGTGGTCATATTTTAGAAATTCTCTGGCCAAGCCTTGATGTCTCTGATTTGTAGATCCGTTACCCTTCACATTTCAAACTTGGTTCAGCTCTGTAGACATTTACCCAGGAACAAATAAAACAATTCTTTGTCCAAAGAAAAGGTAAAGAAGTTGCAACTACACAACTAGCTCGTCACGAACAGCTAGCACATGAACAGTCATTATCCTTGTGAATAAAAACATAGCAGAGAAACTTCTCTTCAAGTTTTGTTCTAATCACCCAACTGTTTCATGATCTGCCTTTAACAAGGCCCAAACTAGTTACTTCAAACTCAAGGAGAACAATCCAACAGTAGACAGATGGGAGAATGATCTACTTCTTCAGAGGTCTCATTTCAACCCATAATTGTTAGCAGAAATAATAAATAAGATGCTATTTATTACATGATGCAGCCTTTTGTCAACCTAAAGCTTTTTCCACCCCTCTGCTTCCTCTTAATTAGTACCTGGCCTTTACCATCTGCTGAAGAGAGATATAATAGCAAGCACTAGATTATCTCCATCAGTATCTGATCCAGCTAACTGTTTCATGCCAGAATTGCCAAAAATACTTTTCTCTGAAGGAAATGATAAATTAGTCCTCATTTTTCAGTATGCATTCCAAGGCAATGGTTTCCAAACTGCTTTGGACCTTGCCCCACTGTCAGCTCCCAGCCTTACTTGCACACCATCCATCACCATTACTGTCAAACATTTAGCAGAACTCCTAGGAAAGGAGTGTGGCTCCGTGTGCCAGCTGCACGCCATGCCTTGCTGGCCACGATTTGGGACACTCTCCTCAGGAGAGCGCGAGCTGCTAAGAAACAGGCTTGCACACGTGGAGCACACGGTACAGTCAGAACCAAGCAGCATCCACCAAGCAAATTATGGGGCAGAAGCAGATTTCCCTCTGTCTATCGACCTGGGACAATAGGCAGGGATAACTAACAGCCCAGTGCTCAAGGACATTGTTTTTCTCTACAGGCACATGAGAGATTTATGACAGAATGCTTTTGTCTCTGGAGAGCACACTAAAAAAAAAAAATACTGAAAATCAGTTGAAGGAGCCCATTGAGAAACAAATATATAGACTGAGGGGCCTTGAAGAGATAAAGTGAACATGTTTATATCTCCTCCTCATACCTCCCCCGTGCACAGAGGGAGGGCCTCATGGACCATGTGTACTTGTTAATCACCAGGAAGCTCCTGAAGGTGCCGACTCACCTGGACTGCCCCTGCCTCTACAAAGGTGCATCATCCCCATCACAACACCAGCCCCAAACAGCTCTGTGAGCCTGCATCCTGCTGAGGGACCCTGTCCTTTGCTAGTCTTTCCTTCCGTGCGATTGTCCCATCAGTTCCAATGAAAACCTTTATTCATTTAAGGGAATGCCAGAAATGACCATGAATTGTTGAAATCCAGTCTTGCTTCAAACACTTAGTCCGGACCCTGCTGCCATTGAAATCCAGGGCTTTTGCATTTGACTTCTGTGAATGCAGAACTGAAGCCTGTAGCCAACTTTAGGGATTCAAATCCCCTCCTGACCTGGCATTAGAGAGGGGAGATGCTGCTCTGCGTCATCTTCACTGCTGCAGCTTCCCCAAACATTCCCCAACAGGTCATTTTCCAAATCTGAAATTTATGCAAATGCTTGAGGAGGAGATCCAGTGAGGTGCTTCCAGCTGGCTGACGATTTTGACTTTCTGGCCTAGAGGTAGCAGAACATCTACCAGTTCATGTGAAGCTATAAGTGTGTCATCAGGATACCACATGCTTTGATAATTACTCTAGTGGGTATTAAAGCTAATCCTGTGCTGTATAGATCACTTACAAAACACAATAACTGAACCAGAAATCCCTGTGCAAGACAGTCATAAAGTCAGTGGCTAGAAGTGCCAGCACGTCTCCGACACGTCCGGCATAAATTAGAACCCGAAATCCTGCCTGGTTCAGCCTGTCAGGAATCCAACTGTCCTGCGATTATGAAATCTGAGGCACAGCAGAGCAGCTTATGTCAGATCTACTGCATATCCACGAGTCTTAAACCAAGACTTGTGAATAAAACCCATGCCCTTCCTGGCTTGCGAGAAGGGTCATGAGCAGCCAATGAAATTTTTGACCAAAATAGCTAATGCATCACTCAGAGGACCCAGCTCCTCTTCCATTAAGACCAGACACCCATCCCAAACATACTGCTCCTAGTCAATTTCCATTCCCAATGGAAATATTCCCATCCTGGAGAAAGCCTATAGAAAAACCAGTGACCTGTCTTCTAGACTACTTCAATTTCAACTCAAGCCAGGATACAAAGCTGAAGTCAGCTTAACTAGTACAATGAAGAGGGAGATATACATGCTCATCAGCTTGTTGCTCCTCTTAGCTATCTCCCTGCAGTAGCCGACGTGATATTGTGGTTCCTCTTTGAACAAGCAGCAAAACTCTTGAGAATTATCTTAAGACAGTTTCAATCTTTCCCAGCTGAATAATGGAAAACTGCATGGCCACATAACACTTCCCTTCAATCAGTATTTTCTATGGCTTTTCCAACCTCTTTGTACTAGGTACCGTACTTCACAATAAACCCAGAAAACAAACCGGACTCAAATGCTGGATGTTATGCAGTGTTGGATATAAATACCAAAGGTATTAAGGTATTTGAAAGGTATTTCAAATTCTAAAGGTATACCCACTGCCACCGTGACTGGCTTGTGCTTGGCTAAGACTGGCTTAAAGGTGAAATATAGCTGCAACCCTGCAGTGATGCTCAAAGGCAGTTTTCTCCATCTTGAATCACTTGCATGTATAAACATCAGATATCATCTTTGCCTGAAGATTTCCGAGCAGTTGAATGCATTGCTCTGGATTCACTATGTCCTCAGAAGGTATCATCCACAAACAACACTTGGTGTGTCTCTGGTTAGGTGCAAAACCTTCTCAGACGGGAACTTCAGCTCTTAAAAAGCATGAAGCAGCACAAGCTGCTACCAGAACATTAAACCTATGCACACTGGAAATTGACTCAATCAAATGTCTTTGTAATTATCTTCAAGGCATTATTTTTGCCCAGGTCTGGGATATATAGAAAGTCTCTAAGAGTGGGTGGGGGAAATTTTATCAAAGATAATATATATAACCACATATCATTTCATACACAAGATTCTCTGATCTTGTCATCTCTAACTTAAACATGTAAAAACATCCACAGATTAAAAAAACTAATTAAAATAAGATTCTTGACAGTACTAATTTATCCTCAAGTAAAGGAGAAAAGAATATATATATGTATATATAACCAAACCTACAAAGAAATGAATTCAGGCAGATATGGAGATTCATTGGGTACCATGATGTGGCACACAGCTAACAATTAGTTCACCTACAGCAGCATCAGGAGAAATAGAGCAAGCTCAGGTTGGGAGAAGGGCAAGAAGATAGAGAGAAAGCAGGCATCTGAGCTCTAGAAACATCAGGACCCACTGGAGGTATCTGCTTTGGCGGTGGGTTTTGCTAGTCTTTTGATAGGCAGCAGCTAGTGCAATTGCATTCATAATTTCCCTCCTGGAATGTTTAGAGCGGCTGCCCATGCACACCTACGCCTGCCTAGGAAGGAAAAGATGCGGCCTTCCAAGAGAGAGATCCACACAATATTCCTCCAGGAAAACAAAGCTCTGCTCTTAACGTTACAATACCCAGTTTCGTACATGGCTTTAATAATTTAGAGGGTTTTTTTAAAAAAAAAAAAAAAAATCTTCCATTTCAAATGCAAAGAGGAACTGAAATAGTGTTAGTATTTGCTATCAAACTTTGTTTCCTTCTAGCAGTTCCTTTAACTGTACTCTTTGCCAGTTATTTGCACTAGTTTTAATTATATTAATGAGGCTCATTAGCCTATTCATTAATCTTAGAGAATTCTTAGTGAGCTAAGCGTTACACTGCTATTAAAATCAAATGGCTACTATACTGTTAATCTAAATGTGGGTTAAAAAAAGTAAAAGTCAAACTGAGGTTAAAACCACAGCAAATAGACAAATTATCAGGAACATAGAAATCAAATGACCATTTTGGTCAGATTGTCAAATGGACACAGCAGTGAATTAATCTTCATAAATTCTTATACAGAATGTTAAAAGAGGTAGGTATTTAGTTAGTTACAAGTCATATGAGCAAACTTTGCCTGTGGCAGTAAAATCAAATTTTAGCTGGGTCTACATTTTAGTGTTGGAACCAAGTGGTTGTTTATGTCTAGATCACAATCTCAGTGCTGGTGAAAGGCTTCCTTCCTACATTTTATATTGCTAATCTCCTTCCTTCTATCTCCCGACAGAAAATGTAGACTTCAGTGGGGCAGTATTAGAGGAGAATGTCTAGCATCTTGCTCCCCCAGATGTGTGTGTGCATATAAAAGCATACATACACATAATACATATATAGGCAGATACCTGGCAACTTAATTTCTCTTAAACACTTCAAAAAAAATGAAAGACACAGATTCCAGTCTGTGATTTAGGCTATATGAACTTAGAAGATTAACCTTCATCCCCTGGTGAAGTTTTTACAGGAATTCCTAGGCACAGAGCTTCATCCAGCCAAATATATTAGGTTTGTAGATCCAAAAGATAAGTATGTGAGAAAGGCCTTATCCCCTCAGCAGACCTCCCTGCAGCACATCTATTGGAGTTACTGAGCAGGGTTAGTGAAGACCCAGCTCTAGTGTACACTCCACAGCACAGAGGGCAGTTGGGTATATACATTAGAGACAGATGCTTTCTTAAATAACTCCCAGTACTATAAGAAATGCAACAATAACAAAAGAAATGAATGAGTGGAGCCAGCTCTATTTCTTCCCCTCTAGAATAGGTGATCAGAGTGTGTTTTTGATATTAAAAAAAAAAAAAAAAAAAATCTTTCGGGGCATCTAAAAAGACGAACAGTCCAAAAGACAGAAAGCGAGTAGAGTCCAGAGACCCAGAGACAGAGCGGCGTGACAAGGTCAGAACCTTGCACCTTAGTCCTTGTAAGCCTGTCATGGTCCTCTTGGGTCTCCTCCAGTGGAGGAGCCTTCACCTCTCTAGCACGAGATAGCCAGGAACAGGGAACCACTTCAGCAAAACACACTGACTGACATATCTGGAAAATCTTCCTGGAAAGGGGAAAATGCGAGTTCCCATCCTTATCCTAGGATCTGTTTAAGGATCCTTAAACAGACAGCATCCAGAACTAGACACATGAAAAACAAAAAAAAAAAAACCAAAACAAACAAAAAAAAGGCAAAAAAAAAGAAAAAAATGAAGACTGAGACCTCTTTCTCCAAATTGTGTACAAATTGCAACAAACTTCCCTATTTTAAAATGAAACTCACACCATACTACAATACTTCATTTAGAGTTTTTTAAGCAAGTTTAGAATTTCATTAGGGTACACAGATTATCTCCAGAAATCGAAATCAGTTTTTTAAAAGGTAATACAGCCTGCTAGCAAACCTCTTCTCTAACTCTTGCTACATATAGTTGAGTTTGGGGAACAGAAGGAACTGAGTTAGGAGAAAAGAATATTTCCAGTGCAGGTTACTGGAAACCTTGTTTAAAGTAAAAATGAAAATTGTTCCCACATAATGCAACATTTACTGGATAATGTTCCACCTTAGCAAACTTCCCCAAAGCAGATGCAGGCAGAGCAAAAGCAACCTGCTTTTGAAGAATTCATAGGAGGCCTGTAGTACTGAGCCCCCCCAGTATGAAAACATCTACTCTGGTCAGCTTTGGATTCATCCACTTTAGTGTCTGGAGGAGAGGGGACAAACACGCAGCTCCCCATCACCAGACTAGAGAGGTGGATATGCAGGAAGGACTCCTTCATGAGGCCAAGCAGCATGTACCTTTTTCATGACAATTTTACTCACATTCCTCTGCTCAAATGAAATTAAATGTTATGCAAATACTTCCTAAAACACTACATACATAGCCAAAATATAACTTAAAGGTGTAATTTTAGACCCTGCACTCAGCATATATCAGAACGCACAGTTCATAGAATCATAGAATGGCTAGGGTTGGAAGGGACCTGTAGAGGTCATCTAGTCCAACCCCCCTGCACACGCAGGGTCCCCTAGAGCACGTGGCACAGGGTGATGTCCAGGCGGGTTTGGAAGATCTCCAGAGAAGGAGACTCCACCACCTCTCTGGGCAGCCTGTTCCAGGGCTCTGTCACCCTCACCGTTAAGAAATTCTTCCTCAAGTTCCTGTGGAACTTTTGG
>PTEX01000008.1:2157840-2367423 GCA_003342815.1 Eudromia elegans | reverse complement strand
TGCACACACAGGGTCCCCTAGAGCATGTGGCACAGGGTGATGTCCAGGCGGGTTTGGAAGATCTCCRGAGAAGGAGACTCCACCACCTCTCTGGGCAGCCTGTTCCAGGGCTCTGTCACCCTCACCGTTAAGAAATTCTTCCTCAAGTTCCTGTGGAACTTTTGGAGCTTCAATTTGTGGCCATTTCCTCTCGTTCTGTCACTGGCCACCACTGAGAAGAGGCCAGCCCCCTCCTCCTCATTCCCTCTCTTGAGATATTTATATTTATATATTTATATATAAATATATTTATATATACCTGATATTAATCAGGTCCCCTCTCAGTCTTCTCTTCTCCAGRCTGAAGAGGCCCAGCTTTCTTTCTTTATATTAATATCATTTTATTCATTCACAAAGGACATTTTTTTATTTTTTTTTACGAGAAAAGAGAAGCAGACAGGCAATTCCATGTTGATCTGTAGTAGACACCACAATTTTCTTATCTTCATCAGGAATTATCAAAGTATTATCTTTGCTGTATGCTCACAGTTAAGAGTTTGGAGACAACTGATATTGGTACAAGCTGGCCTGTATTCAGGAGGGCTGGTTTTATGTCAACAAAAGATCTTATTTTCATTTTCTGCCAAGCATAAGGAAGGAAGGGATGCAGCTTTACCTCAATAGAGGATCTCTTTAGTCATTTAGTCCTAATAAGTGACATAGTAACACAAGTTTCAGATGTAGAACAAATGAGATCTTCATCTCTTCATCAGCTGAGCAGATGAGTCTTTAGTAATGCCAAACATAGAAACACATAGCAGCCAAGTTAAGGACAGCATGAGAGCAGGAGTTACCAAAATCACCCAAATCTTGTGCACTTCTTCACTTTCCAAACTATGCTGGCCTGTGCTCCTGTCTGAAGGATTGTTTTTTTATATTAGCATAGTTGTCTTCTTGTTCAGTCCTTTGAATTCTTTAATTAGTCTTCTTTATCTACCATCTGTCTCTTCTTTTTCTTCTTGATCTGGCTGCAAACTTCTTCATTCTATGATGGGAATTCGCACAATTGTCTACACTATTTACTTAGTGAATTCCAGAAGCTGAGAATAAAAGGATCAGATTCTGGTTTTGGCTAAGCTTGTATAAATCTGGAATAACTCCACTGATTTGAGGACACTTTGCCTGGATTTACACTGGCACGAGTAAGACAAAAATCTGGCTCAGACTTTATTTCTTCACTCACTTTAGATTTCACCACTTATACAGTCTTAACTGCCAATAATTTGACTAAGTAAAACCAAAGGCAAGCCTTTTTAAGGGAGACTCGTATTCCATAGGCTTTTGCAGCTAAAAATCATCAGCTGTCCATCCCAGGAATCCTCTTATTTACTGAAAAAATGTAATCCTCCTGCCTTCCACTTAATAGGTTAAATATTTTACTGAAGTACCCCTAGAATTAACAAGTTCTAAATGCATGAAAGACCTCAAAAGCAGCAAATGCTACTAGTTCAGACTAAATCTTGTTTAGAGACTAACACTACTGTATGCTGGTTGCAAATTATTGCATTATCTATAGTCCCCTGGAAGAACCACGTGCCCTTTCCAAAAGGATATAAAGCAGCCTTCATGCACCTCAGAGTTGGACACTTTGTGCTTAGCACATCTTCTGCCATTTGTTGTTAGCAATCTTTAGTGCAGTGATTTTGTTCTGGTGACAAGATACATCTCAGAAGATCCCACATCGCCCTGCCTTGCAGTTTGCTGCTGCACAGAACCCGTCCAAGGCAGCAGGGATTTTGTGGCAGTGATGACTTCAGGCTGTCGAGTGTCACAGGTCACTATCCGGAGTGAACCCAGTAACATTGCAAAGTCAAATGCCAGCAGGAACAAGACCAAGTCTCAGGTCAACAGGGTTTTAGCAACAATACTTTCACTCACCCCATTGTACTTCTGGTTTCCCGAGTGATAGCTCTTATTTGAGAATGATTTTTCTCTCATGATGTATTCAAACCGCTTTGAAATTAGTGGAAAATGAGGAACCCCGTGCAATTTTTACTCTAAGCCGATGGCACAGTCATCTTTTGAGTTCATATCAAGAAACTTATTGTAGCTAAAGTTATCTAGACCCAGATCCATCAGCAGGATAATATCATTTTTAGATTGCTGCCTGAGGGCACATAACTGACATTTCATGTATATAAAGTATTGACGTTCCTCGTATGCCAAAGTTTAAACCACAGAAAGAATCTTCTGGCAGATCCTAACACAAGCTGCCCCGAGGCAGCTGAAATGAGCTATTATCCTTGCGTGCCTGAGTGCACTAAAAGTTGCACCGTCCCACGAGGGGAGGCAGAGTGCAAGCCATAGCCCCGCGGCGCTCCGGGCGCTCTCCAGCCCCAAGCAGGAGCTCCTGCAGCATGGGAAGGCTTTTTCACGTCTCTGAAGGGAAGAGCTGCTCTCTGGAAAACAGAGCAAAAATTGCGTGGGGCTGCTCGTATCCCCATGGGGTGCTCCTGCCCCCCTAGGCTCCTGCACTGGAGCACCCAGAAGGAGAGAGAAACGAGCAGATAAGGGACGAGCAGATAAGGGATAGCACCACTTGGGGTGGTTTTGAGGGGCAAACAGTGGGAAGTCTGTGGTGACGAGGCCCATCAAGTGCCTTGCACAGAGAATACAGAGAAATCTGTTTACAACCCCTCACACTGGATTATTTCCGAAACAGCCCAAGGCAAAGGAGGAGGGGAATTCTTCATCTGCTCTGGTTTCTTAGGGCTGCTTGAATGGGCTCCCTTTGGGATTTAATGTTTGTTTTTCAAATCCTCACTTTCTTACTTGTAAATCTGGGATGTAAATAGGGAAAGTTACCAAGAGAGCAATTTTTAACCTCACGTTGCTCTTACAGAAGTGATTTGATGCCTTTTTGCAGTAGTAAGTTTTTTGATTTTAACTACACAAAAGGTATTCCACGCAGTGTGTCATTTCAGTATTTCCATTTAGAATCTCAAGAGACAAAATAAAACAGTTTAACTAAGCCTTTCTCCCTCAGTTTAAAGGGCAATATTTTAGAATGCATAGATCTGTGCTATCACAGCAAGAGTCTTTTTTATATTAAGTTTTCTCTGTACAACTGAAAATACAAATTACATTTAAAGTAAACCTAAGGTTACAATTACCCCAATTTTAGGTCTTTTTTATGTTACAAGAACAGGAGCAAGAGGCTTGCTATAAATGACAATCAGGCTCATCTAATTATTGTTAAGGAAGATTTGCCAGCTCTTAATTCCTCCTTCTGTCCCTGACTAGTGAGCACACTCTGTTAAGTACTACAAGCAAAGCAGATAAATGCATATCAACTTTGACCATACTCTACAGACCAAAATAAGTCATTTAACACAAAGAGTTGTGTTTTCCTCCCTTCGGCACTTGTCAACTTTATAATACTTCAGTCTTCTTTGTGAAGAAGATTCTTATTTCTGCTGTGATGAGAAACTGGTGTTCTAAGAGATTCCTATCTCATCCACCATACTTCCAATTCTGGTCAAGCACTGCAGGAGAGTACAATCATTTTTTGTATAGTTGCATATATTCATCTGCAAAAATGAATAAATAGTATCTAATTAAATTTGACTTTTTTCTTGTTCAGAGTAATGATTCTGTTTCCTCTATGCTCCGGTATTACGTAGCTGCCGCCTTTCCTCCACAAACACTAAGGTCATCTTGAGGGTAGACTCAAGTGGTTGACCTATAGCAAAGTAAACACACGTAGCTCAATCACATGAACTCAACACGTGCTCGTGTGAGGTTACTTGACAGTCCAGGGTTTATGAAAGTAAATGTGTAGCTGCAGCAGCACAGACCGCTCCAGAGGGGAATAGTTTACATGACGGTAAAGCAGAGTTTAGATGAAAGTCTTCTGGTATGGAGACATTGCAGACTTGGCAAAGATCACTCGGCCCAGAGTTGTTTCTTGTCCTCTAGGGCAGTGATGACTACACCTCGTGCTTACCAGGTCACTCAGTCACCCCTCACCATTCCATCCCCAGCCTCTACCATGACAGATCTCTTTAGCCACTGTGTGATGACAAATGTGCACTTAGCACTGCATTATTGACCGACACTCCATTTCCCTCCATTTCACGGGCCAGCTTCTGCCGTTACCTGCGCTAGCCTCTCTCTCAGTACTGAGGTTAGGCACTTTGGATCATCAAGAGGAAGAAGCAAAAGTTTCAAGGAGCTGTTTAGAGCATAGCCCACCTCCACACACAGTGGTGGACAGGACATCTCACTCAGGTAGCTTTCTCTTTCCCCTCCCAAAGAGACTGCCTTAAGAGAAAAGCCACATAAATATGAGAAATTAAATTACTGGGAGTTATGAGTTCTTCCTAACATTTCCTGTTACTGGCTGAACCTCCTCTTCCCTGTATAGATTGGCCTGTCATTCCAGCCCCACATCTGTTCCAGCTGCACTGCCCATATTTCCCTCCAGTGTCTTCCCACCATCCACCCTCTCATCCCTTTCCAGTTAACCCCTTCCTAGCTTAACTTTTCCCACCACAAGGAAATAACCACCACCAAAAAAAAAAAAAAAAATATATATATATATATATATATATATATATATATAATTTGCAGCCATGGTATGTTCTCTACCTGCATCTCCTATTATCCCTAATACCTCTTTCACAGGGAGCAAACCGAAGATGTAAGTTGTTGCATGCACGAATGTCATAGTATCTAAGTACACCCAAGATGCAGCTGTTTTCAAGATAGCTGCAGAAACCTGCACAGAGATCTGCACAGGCTGCACTAAGTCCACAGATATCTGCCAAGATGCAGCAGATATTATGCCAAAAATCCAACAACTGGGCAAGTGACATTAAAGTTTTTGTATCACAATTTGATATCATCATTTATTGATTGACAAGTGGGCTTTTGGTAATTTGGAAAGGTTAATCATTTAGATTAAATAATTATTCTCTGGAAATACAGCTCTTTAACATCTATCATAGTTAACACATATAATTAGTCATTTAGTGCAAGAGGTCTTTCAAAATATATGGATCCAATCGAAAGGCAAATGGAAACATATTTAGTATCTTAAGTAGAGCTTCTTTTTTTTTTTTTATTTTTGATTTCTCCTTGCCTTCTCCTTCCTTTCATGATATTGCAAAATGATTGCTTACAATATCATATGATCAGGCACAGTGCGGTATTTTGCACCCACCAAAAGCTCCTGTTTTACCTTACACATTCCTGAAATTATTTCCCCCCACCCCCCATCAGGAAAACCATAAGAATATAAATTAATGATTAATCACAAGAGCCAATACAGAGATCTCCATAGTTAGCAACTTCTCCAGCATGCTTTATAAGGCCAGCATTCAAGGCCTGACTAGGAACTTTCCACTAGTTCTTTTAAACTCTTTCAAAATACCAAAGATTTTTTTTATACTAAATACATCCTAATTCCAGTTAAATTGTCTAGATGAGCTTTATCCTCTGTCTTCATATAGCACCAAGCATAAGTGAAGCTGGGCCCATGACAAGGTCTCCTACTCGCTTTCTGTGCACAGGAGCAAGAGCAACCTCCCTCCCGGGGCTCCTGCACAGCAGCTCATCTCCTGCCCTTCACGTGGGGTTTATTCCTGCTCTAAACAGGCAATATTGCTAAAACTATTTGATCTCATTGTCAAATGAATAAACTTATTTCCTATTTTGGGACAGTCATCTACCTCTCCTCCTACTGAGATCCGTCCCGTATCTCTCATTGCATTCGCTGGTCTCTCATCTGCTATTCTATACACTTGCGTGTGTGTGCAAATACATAGGGAGGAAAAGAGTAATTCCAGTGCTTAAATATAGCACTGCTGAGCAGTTAACTGGCACTAGAAACTTAACTACTACATTTTCTACTAGCTTGTATTTCAGCAAGAACTATAACAGTCTGTTTGCATCAGGTTTCTAATTTAATGAGTAAAACTTCACTGCTCAGAAGTACATCTTGTCCAATTGAGTCAAATCTTTGCTGCCGTGAATTACATAAGCATGATAGTTACTGCCCTACAATCAAGAAAATTCAGACTCAAGTGCCTTCCTGACAAAGTTTTCAGCATTTTACTGCCCGCCCAAAAGAAGACAAACACTTTTTAAAGAAATTGTCCTTAAAAATAGAAAAGCTATTTTTATGAAGCTGCTGGACTGTTTTATCTTGTCACCTGCACTAAGCAATGAAACGCTTTTCCTTTAATAGATATGTTCCTTAAAACATCCTGATCATAAGTGACCTTTAGTTTTAAGCAGAGCACAACAGAATAGCTCGGTCCTGCTCCTTTCCAGGTCAGCGGGGAACTTGCCACTGCTTCTCAAGCAGAGAGCTGCAGCCTGTGGCTTGCACAGGGCTCTGCCCTGCAAAGGGACTCCACCTCACACCGAAGTACGTGGGCGAGGGGGCTCTCAGCCCCTCTGGGGATCTTTGCCAAGAGATGCTTTCCAAATGATGCACAACACAATAGCTCAGCACGCAGCACCCAGCTGACAGTGGGAAAGCAGCTTTCAGTTTTGATTTAAAGGCTGAAGCGGCAGGAGCATCTCTGGCATCTTTGGGCAGGGACTTTCAGAGATGAAGTAGCAGCTGCCCAGGCCACATAGATTTATGAAGTGGCGAGACAAGCAGGCTGCTCTCAGCTGGCTCTTTGGAGGAGAGAAGGTGTGAGCAGATCACACAGAGAAGATGATCTTGGGTTCAAACCCCGAAGAGTTTTATAAAGTCAACAAAAAGCAAATGATCTCAAAGGAAATACTGAAACTGAGTATAAGCAAAGGAGCAGAAGAGCATTCGCTTGTGGCTGCTAGAACCCTGAAAGCACATGTTCAAGAAGTTATGATATATTTTGTAGGCAAGAAATGAACATAAGAGGCACTACAGTCAAAACTGATTGGAAAAGTTTTTAGTTTAGTGTGTTGTCAGAGAAAGGCATACAGTAAAAAAACAGATTTTCTCTAACTCTCTTTAATCTCGATAAAATCCTCAATAAAAAGTGTAAATACACATTTTGTTGTCAACTGTGAGAGCCTTTTTAATTTCACATTGAATCTTGTTTCACTTAGTAAGATGCTTACATTGTATCATGATACTTCGGGGCACAGCTCTCACTTAAGTATCCAAATAAAATAGCTAAGAGATGCAGAATATTTTTAGTCTTTAAGAAATACCAGACATTGAATATAATTTAAAGACACCTTCTTTAGTCAGGGAACTTACTATTTGCATTGTAAGAAAGGAGTTTCTGCCAACTTAAATTATTACAACTCATTGAGTAGAGAAAAATACATGATTATTGTTTCAGCTGGGGAGAGGTCCAGGTCCAGGAGACACAGTGATGTTATTGCTAAAGAGGTGGAAGTCAAGGAGTCGTGCCAGGAAAACCTGACAACTTAAACATTAGATCTTATTTCCGCATACTGTACTTCTATGACAAAGACTTTTAAGGAACAGCACTGAAGGGGCAGGACAGAAGGACAGCATGTGCCCCAAGCAGTTACTTAAAAATATAGTCAGAGATAACTTTTTAAGTTCTCTAGTCTTTAACTCATGGCAGAGAAAAGAATTTTAAATCAAAGTGATGACATGAAGCCTCACAAATAACACATAACACTACATAAACATGTAAAGTTTTCTTGGATGAAGCATGAACAGATCTCAGTCTACTGTCTCTTCTCTTTGGTTTCTGCTCTTATAAGAGACCCTGCAGGATACCCTCAGGGCTGCCTCAAGTGGATCAAGGGAGCTCAGGGAAGCAAAACCCAGCACCCATGGTGCTGCAGACCTGTCAAAGATACCCCACAGACAGAGCAACGTATCAACCGCCATCCTCATATGGGGGAAACTCACAGCAAAGAGCAACCAGCCCCTCTGAATGCTGCCCCAGAGGCCTCAGGCTAGTAGAGCCAAAACTAGCCCACAAGGACTCTCCTTTTTCCACATCTCAAAGGTTTCGCATCAACCTCCCATAGAAGCTGGAATTTAGGTCTATTCCTAAGAGAAACAATACCAGGAACACAGCTGCTTACCAGGCTTTACAGTAGGATTTAATATAATCATCAATGACTGCGGATGACAATAAAAAATTGTCCAAAAACAAACCTTCCAGATCATCTCCAAAAACCAATCTATGATTTCAAGCAGGTCATTACCTTTGCAGTCATCCTCTTTCTTCACATATTAGCAGGGGCAAAAATACTCTTTCATGTATTGCATTGAAGTTTGCTTTCATTTAAATTAAAAAAAAAAAAAAATCATATGCCAAGTTAGCTCTAAGCCTTGCAGGAAAACTGATATAGCAGTGATGAAGCCAAGGAGGCAGGCTGCTCCCATGTGTTTCCCATTTCCTAGTCAGCATCAGCTGCAGCAGATAGATACACTGGGAGCAGACGGAGAAACTAGGCAGAGCTTGTTTTGGCTTTGATGGCCATACAGCCAGTTATCAGGACTGCAGCTGCTGAAGACTCTTCTCTTTCCTATTGCCAGTCTACCAGGAGCTGACAGCTCAAGGAATCTTACCTGAGACATAAACCAGCTTATTAAGATGGCAACACTTGCAACATCACTGTTAGCATTTCTCTTTCCAAGTATCAACAGCTTAGCAAGAATTTATGGAACTTGGTGATTCTTCAGTGTTTCCTGCTGTGCACAGTGCTTGTGCTCTTGCATTTTCCATGCACCTGTGCTGCAATTCCCCTGCAGCTAGGGAGCAACCCATCAGGTCAAGGCCCATGTGTCTCCTTCATCGATGTCTTATTCTGCAAGCAGCAGCTTGCAAACTTTCTGCCAAGGGAAGCTGGCAGAATCCAGGAGAGAATATCAGTGCAATGAAGACCCCTCTCTCCGTTGTGCTCCTAGAAATTTGGGGGGGAAGGGATGTCAGGATGCTGTGTGCCCATGGGCAATGTATGTGCTCAGCAAGGGCTGGACAGGAGAAGCATTTGTCGCAGGCACAGCAGAGAAGAAAGCCCGGGGCAGAAGTGCCTGAGGAGAGCAGCAGGCGGGAGCGGGGGAGTCCAGGCCAGCCATCCTGGCACCATCAGCTCGGGGAGGGAAACTCATCTTGTGGAGATGCCTGTTTCGTCTGGTCGCCTTTGGTGTCTGGTCACCTCTGCCTTCCTCTAATGCCAATGCAGAGACACAGAGCTGCTGCTCAGATCTTAGGTAGGTTGGACAGTGTCCTCTGTGGAGAGTCTTGTCCCCTCCATGAGCTATAGGAAAAGCTCGTGAGCTTCTCTCTCAAGCCCCTGAGCTGACAGCAGGAAGTCCAGTGGAGAGGAGCTGACCCCTAGTGCAGTTCTGGATCTCTTTCAGTGGTGTCCTCACTAATAATGCAAAGAAGATGGTCCAAGGCCATCCGTATCACGGGATCTGTGTCTACTCTCACTTCTATCACTCTCTAATTAAACGCAAAAGCAAAGAAAACATCACTGAAAACTGAACCCACCAAGAGATGTGATAAGGCCTGTTACGACTCCATGGAAAGAATAGAAATGAAATGAAATGTTCAGTGAATTTTATACTGAATTGATGGAGATCTTTCACAAAGTGTTTTAGACACATCCTGAAAAGCAGAATCTGAAAAAGAGAAAGAAGGTAAAACCTGGTGGCCAGTGACCAAGAGCAGCCGGGATAAGTTGCTTGCAGTTCCTGGAAGAGAGTGAAGTAAGGAGTGCTTCCATGCCTCCTGGATTTCAGGAATATATATTTTGATGTCTTGGGAATGACTGTGACTTAAAGAATCCATTCATACTTTGGTGGAACTGACTTCATGCTGGAAACTATCTTGATTAAAGCTTCCTTGGATTTTTCTCCATGTGCTGTATTGTTCTGACATTTGAACTCCGTTGCTACAGCAAAGAATAGTGAGGTTTTTTTCTGAATAAAGGAGAAAAACACACAATATAGGTTTGTTCCCCTCTAAAAAAAATGTGAATTTGGCTTTAAACAAACCAGGAAAAAAGATAACGGCTTTGAGTCTTTAAACCAATGACCTTTAACAGCTCCCCCCATGATATCACATGCTCTTCCTGAGGAGACCTGCCAGCTTTTCTGTGGCTTTTTTCTAAGCGTCCCACAAGAAAAATGCAAAGGGAAACACAATGAATGAACACTGTGGAGAAACTCCTCTTCTCCCCATTCCAGGAAAAGTGAATTCCTCGCAATCTTAGCTAATAATGATATAATGTTAACTCCAGCACGAGTGATTTTCTTCTTTCAAAAACAAAGAACCTTTCCGTGCTTCTATTTCTCACTTCCATCCTCCCAGCAAAATAAAACTGACACCTCCCAAAAATTGGAGACAGTGGTTCAAAGAGAATAGGAGATGAGGTATCATGTCAGAAAAGTGATGCTGAGAAAGAATCTGAAAAGAGGGAACGAGGCTGACTTGGCCCACAGCAACAGTATTTCTCCATGGAAAATAGCTTTTGCATAAGCCTAGGAAGCAGTCTTTTGGAAAGTTGTCCCACTGAAGCCAATGGAAATACTGCTGGAGTAAGAACAGCAGAGAGTTCCCAATATGTTTTGTATTGATTTTCACAAGCCTAAGAACTAACACCAGATATTTGGAAATCTTTATAGCAAATTTACCCACACTGAAGCCTTGTAACATCATACAGTCCCAAGATATAGAATCTGAAGGTTTTTTTAGAAGCTGTGCTGTACAGTGAAAAACACGACATTTCTTTCCAGCCTAAGATGACTAAAAGGAAATGACAGATCACATCGCTCCTCTGAATCTGGGGTTCTTCCACACATTTGTTGTCTGCTCACCCCTACAATGCATTCCTAAATGGCTACACTCTATTTCAGTTTGCTGATTAATCCCGTCTATTTTTTTTCACTTCGCCCGCACAAAAGCACCACAAATGGATCGCCACACTAAGACATTTAAAGATACAGGGACCGATTCAGCAAGAAACTTGCGTGTGTCTAAGTGTGCTAATCGTCCCTGGCTCAAAGTCAACGTTTCAACGCTCTGCTGAATTGAAATGCTGAGCGTAATCTTCAGAGGAACTTCCTGGACGATCCCACATATCATTGCACCTCACAGTCTATCTAACCATGCAGTGCTCGAAGATGTACGCGATAATACGCCCCACGCTTTTCCCTGCTAGAGGAAATAGAGGTCTATGCGTGATACACAAGATTTCACAAAAATCAAAGCAGAAGTGACTAGCTCCTACCGAGTGACTTTAAAAGGAACCTGATATAAATAAAATGTGTCAGCTTGTATTTTTGTCCCAGATTACAGCCCTGAGTCTTCAGAATTTTTTTTTGTAACTGCTCAGAGTGATCTTCAGATGGGGAAGTTCATAGCCCTATTAATCATTGATACACCTATTTTGCATCTGAGCTATTTTCTCTGAATTTGGAACAAGTCATAAATCTTCTGTTCTATAAATGTATATTCATAGCTGCCTCTTTCTGAACATGGAAACCAAAGACGTGTTTCTAGTTCCAGTAATACTGAAGTTCTCCAAATGTAAACCAGCATGTTTAAGCATTACAAGCTCGATGCACATACCACTGATCTTCATAGATTTTGTTTTACCAAAAAAAAGTCATAATTCCATGATTGCAATTGCTTTTGAACAGAAAATGAATATCATTTAATCATATCATACAGGATTAAGAACATGTAAGCAAGAGCAGAAGACTTACTTACAACCTAGCTGTTCTTGTCACCATTTCCAATTACTACGTGTCTCTGATCACCCTATCAGAAACATCTGCCTAATCAGGCTGGCTAGGGACAGCTCTTGCTATCTGACATTCCAGTGGTCTGCAAAGACAATGCAATTACAGCTGCAAGTCTGGCATGACAAAACAGCCATCTACTCTGCTAAATGTATTTGCAGTCATTCATGTTGTTGAGATACTTCTTCCCAGCCTTAAGTAACAGGCTACAGGGATGTTCGTCTGAAAGAGCCAGGCTTCTGTTATGTATCTTGCAGAATTTGATGATTTTTTTGACAAACTTGGCCTGGCAGAAGCTAAGTTTAACAGGCTAATGAATACTTCTGAATGAGCTTCCTTGTGTCTTATGCTGACATCTGGCAGTAGGATGCAAATTCAGAGCTATGGAAAGAATCCTGGGGAGAGAAAGGCAGGGAGAGAGGAAGAATCTCAACCGAAAATCCCATGGATTTTACAAAATGTTGTCGCTCATTCCAGTTGTCCCTCGGCAGGGCTTGCTCTTCCTGGCTGTTTTGACTCAGATTAGTGACCTTCAACCCTGACAAATATGTTGTCCTCATGCTTTTATGATCTCCTAATCTCTCAGAAGGTGACACATTCTGAGATTAGAGCCAACACACCAGGATCCCAATAGGAACAGATACAGATGCAGCAGTGATGTGTATCAGTTAAAACAATGGCAGTATTTGACAGCCGTTTACAATTATTTTTAATCACCAAGCTCTAAACACTCTGTTATCAAACTCCTGTTTGAGGTACACAACTAGAATAGGCCTTGGATCTATAATCCCTTATTCCTTGACTAGGCTGCTACCACTGTAGAATTACCACCATGAAAGGTATTCGTGGAAAAGCTTTGCATAAGCTGCTAATACTGCCCTAAAAAATACCTCCCAGAGGAAAGAAGCTGAGTTATTGAGAAATATGGGCAAAGAACACAGCCAAGATGATATCTTAAACCAGACCACACGCCTATTAGCATATATCTAGGGCAAATACTGTCAAAGAGTTAAAAAAAGGAAAAAGAAAAGGAAAAGCTAAGATTAGGTTTAAGCCCCATTTGCTGCTTCTCAGAGTGGCCCATTTCTCGAAACAGGGTGTCCGTCACCTCTCGTCCTCACACCCCAGCAAGAGAGGAGCTCATTTGCACTGCATGAAGGAGGCTGGCGAGAGCGTGTGGAGTCACGCCAGCTGCACCCATCCTGTGAAAACAAACAGTGCCAAGGGTGCTGCCAGCAGCACGATCGCACCGGGAGAGCGCTCCCGGCGTGCCCTGGCCTGCACCGTCCCGGGCAATACCCGCCCGGGCTCAGGGGCTGCGGGCACCAGCAGCCATGCCCCGGGGCACGGTACCTGCTGCCACCCTCTTTGGGAAGGAGCCACAAGGATGTGGTCAAACGGCTGTTCCTGGGCCCCCCGGCTAAAGAACAGCCCTTGGCAACTCTCTCGTAGTGCTTCTAATGAATACTTCAGACCGGCTTCAAGCTTAAGCGATGCGGGTATTCTGAGCTGGGCACCCAAATGAATCCTTTGGGACTCCAGCAGGCTTGTGCTTCCCAGGTAGAGATCTGTGGAAATCTCTTCACTCTGATTTTTATCTAAATTAAAGTCTTGCTTCTTGCCTTCTTGATACATGTGACGCATGGTCAGGAAGGTCAGGTTTGATGTTGAAATCCAATGGCAAAACTTAATGTCTACTCACGTCCTGGAAACATATGAATTCATACAAACCTTAATCATTTCAGGATGAGGGAAGGGGAATACAGACCCAAAACTGCGTTTCATCCCAGGGCCCCATCCTGCAGGATCCGAGGATGGTTAAGGGCACTGAGCGTCATACAGAATGACGCAACCATGTTTCAAATAACAGCAGTACCCCAAAAAATAAAACCCAAAACAAAGCCTCAGAAATGGTCCGTACATTTCCTGTTACGGAGACGACTTCCAAAGGAACTGCCTTCAGCAGCAGCCACAAGCTCATCTTTTACCAATACCAAAGAAACCACTGCCTGTGCAGGACCAGTCGTACCGCGAAGGTTTCAAAGGTAACTTGGGAATTACAGTTCAGAGCGCTTGACATCCTGAGAGTTCAATACATCACGCTGACACGTATAAACAAAAGATGAGACCGTACTGCATCGTGTCAAGCAGCTTTTTAGCTTGTTTTAAAAGAGGCAACCTTACAATGTAAAGATACACTTTATTTAGGTCTGAATTGGTCATTTTTCTTTTTCCACCTATTTTCTGTCAGCCGCTCTCCTTTTCCTTTCTTCACCCAAAAATGTTTTATCTCAAGCAGCTCCTAAACACTTGTGCTTAAAATTTTTATGATCTCTACAGAATAATGAAATCCATTCTCAAGTTGGGGTTTTTTTTCAGCTTTTAATAGAACCATGGAAAGTTTCCAGCAGAGTCTTTAGCTTCCACAAAGTAACAATACTTAGAGCTTTCAGCAGCCTTAACCAAGAGATTTGCCACAGTGGTGGAAGGAGAGACAGGCACTTTGTTATTAAGAAGTAACAGGTTTACTCTCCATTTATTTTTATCACTTATTTCTAGTGCAACTGAGATATCTGCATAAAAAGCAGTCCTTTTGTTATGGCTCACGCAGGCGAAATAATGCGTACGCTAAAAACTGGGCTTTCAGCAGTTTTCAATAGCAAAGAAAAAATAAATTCCTGCAGTATTACAGACACGGAGCTCCTGTCTCGGCTTCATCTCTTCATGTTATTGTAAGGAAATTAGTGGCTTTGTACAGACATAAAATCTGTGCAAAGGAAAAATGCATTGAACTCATTTCACCCAATATGTGTAGGAGAGGTTTAGTTAGGAAGGTTACAACACTGGGACTCCTGTTTGCTCCCTGTTAACTGGGTAACCAAGACATCATCAGTGCCCTACCCTCACCCAGGCATACACGAATATCCCACCCTGCCTGCCAGTCTCGTCAGCCCCGTTCAGACCAGGGCTGCTTTTTGTGTACACAGCCCGGCTCGGAGCTGCACATAAATAACCTTCCTCGCAGAGATAGCACGATGGGAGCAACACCTCCGAGCCAAACCGACCACTGCTTTCCGCAGCGCCTTCTCCGGTCCGTTCTCTGGCATGCAGATATATATACACAGATGCATTTATCAGATGTCTGTGTCTTCACGGTACGGATACCATATACACAGTTTCTTCTGACAGATTTTTGTCATTGTTCCACCAATGCACTGTTTTCCCTCAGAAACACTTATTCCAGGTGCCTATCACTGAATTGTCTGCACTGAAAAAGTTAAGATGATTTTTAAGTGAATACTTACATGCTTTTTTTTTTTAATTTGCAACAGAAGATAAATACATTATGAGAATATTTTTCCTTTGCCATTTTAATGAGAAATCTCGATTGTGTGAATAAATCTTTCTCCAAATGACATAATTATGAAAATGCATAGTCTGAAATTGATAATACTAATAATAAAGTCATTCATTCAGACACCACCTCTGAGTAGTGAATCTTTTGCTCCTGTGGAGTGGGACACATGTGCCCTAGCAACACAGTGCCCTTCACCACAACTCTTACCGGGTGGAAGGCAGGTCTGAAACCCACCTCGGGCTTGTGCATGACCACAGCAATGGAGAAGCCTCGCTGCCCTGGGAGGTGCAGAGGGGCGACGTGATTGGGTCTGCATCTAGTCACCCGGCAGAAGCTCAGAAGATGCCTCCTGGAGAAGACCTTTGCTCTGACAGCCCCTCCAGGTGACTCTAGCAGACCCTATGAGTTTCAGATGAAGTTCAGATGTCCTTGGCCATCCTCTCCACAGTGCCCTGTGGGACTGACATGGGGAAGGCACCTCTGTCCTGTTACATGCAGCGAGGTCACCTCAGACCTTTGGCCTGAGATCTCCTCCCATCCTGGGAGCCTGGGTACCTCTGCACGTTTTACACTTTGGAGTGGGTAGGGGCAGTGGATCGCTGCCCCTTAGTAGTGATGGGGATTGACAGGGAAGGAAGGAGAAGGGAGGAAAGGAAGAGAGGAAGGAAAAAGATATAGAAAAAGAAAGGGAAGAGGAAGGAGAAAAAGAAGGGGCAGGCATAGAAGACAGAGAAGGAAAAGTGAAGAAAAAAGGGAAAAAAAGAAAGGAAAGAAAGGGAAGGAGAAAGGGAAGCAGGCATAGAAGACAGAGAAGGAAAAGTGAAGAAAAAAGGGAAAAAAAGAAAGGAAAGAAAGGGAAGGAGAAGGAAAGGGGAAGGGAAGAGCCATGGGGTAGAAGGAGATGGTCCACAAGAGGTGAAGCGAGGAAAGGGTGCCCGGCGGCCGGTGCCGCGCGGTACCAGTGCCCATGTGGACAGGACGAGCCCGAGGTCGACCCGAGGGGGGTCCCGGAGCCGGCAGCGGGCAGGGAGCGGGGCCGGCGGCAGAGCGGCCCGGGCCGCCTCTCCCGGGGCAAGTGGGCGGCTGGTAGCGACCCGCAGGCGGGCTGCAGCTCCCGGGCAGCCGCGCTCCGGCCGCGCTGCGCGGGCTCGGCTGCGTCTACGCGGGTGCGGGGCGGCCGGTGGCGGAGCCCGGCGGCGAGCGGCTGGCCGCCGGGTCCCAGGTGCCGCCACCTTCCTCCCTCACAAAGCACCCACAACCGAAAAAATAAAACAACCCAAGGCAGCGCAAGGGGAGGGGGTTATCGGCGGCCGCACACACAGCGGAGCCCCGAGCTCTCCTGCAGCCTCGTGCCCGAGCTGCGCTCCCGTTAATTTCGCAGCCCCGGCGACATGAGGACCTCATACCTCCGGACAACTGCGTGAGTCATAAATACAGGCGCAGCGCTGTAAGGCGAGCCTGTTTACAGCCGCTTTGCTGCGGCCTCCAGCGAGGAAAGGCGCCGCCGTCACCCCCCCGCCGCCCGCCCGGCCGCCCCTCCCCGGGCGGCGCGCAGGGGCCGCGCAGCGCGCGGTATGTCGGGCCGGTGACTTCAGCCGCGAGATATTTGGAGGCTCCGCGGGGTCCGGCGCGGGGGGCCAGCGTGTGTTTGGGTCTGAAAGCGAATCAGCGGAGGGCGCGTCACTGCCAAAGGGCCCTATAAATCCATGTGCGGCGCCGCGGCGCCCTGGCAAAGCCCCCGCGTCCCCGCGTCCGGCTCCGCGCTCCCCTCCGCGCGCGGGAGCGGCGCCCCCCGCGCCCGCGGAGCCCCGCGCGCCCCCGGCCCGGCCGCCGCGCTCCCGCTCGGATCTAAAGCGTTCGCCGCGACGGGACCCCCGCGCTGGAGGAGGAAGCCCCGCTGCTGCCGTCGCTGCTGCTGCTGCCACCGGCCCTGCAGACCTCGGCGCCGGCCTCTGATTCTCCCAGCGGGCTGAGGGGGGGGACTTCGTTTTATTTGATTTTCCCCTGCCCTCCTCAGCCGCTTTTTTTTTATTATTATTATTCTCCCCCCGCCGTTGCGTGCGGGACGGAGCGGTGCGCGGCTCGCCGTTCTGCCTGGACCAGCTGGCGCTACAGGAGCCCCGATGTCTTCATCTGACTCCCCGCAGTTGTTGATGGAGTGTCGCTCTCAGGTTTCCAGGCAGGGTCCCAAGCGCAGCACCCAGCGCCAGCTCCCGCTGCCAGGCGGCGCGGCCCGCGCCCCGCGCCGCGGCCGCCGCTGCTGAGCGCGGCTCGGGGCCGCCGCGGGCGGAGACCCCCGCGCGCCCTCCGGCCGCGGTCACCGCAGCACCTGCGGCGGCGGCGGAGGGGGGGCTCGTGCCGCCCGCCGCCCTCCGCCTCCGTCGGGACTCGAGAACTCGTCCCCCGTCTCCCGAGCCTCCCCCCACCCCGAGCCCGCGCAAAGAGGGTCCCGGCGGTCGGCCCGCGACCTGGCGCACATGCATCTGCCGCCCGGGCGCTCGGCGTGCTGGCGTTAATGTCCATCTCGGGTCCGACGAGACCAGCTCGGAGGTGAGGGCGAGCGCTGCGCGCCGGGCGCCGAGCCGCGCTGGGGAGGGGGGGGGGGGGCGGCTTGGCCGGAGCTGCCCCGCGGCGCCGCTCCCGCGGGGACGCGGGTGGCGAGGGACGGAGAGCTGAGCCCGGTGCATCTGGCTCTGGGTATCGGGCACTGGGAGGGGAGCGGCAGACGGAGCCGCCGGACACGGCGCGGGGCCGGGTTCGGACCAGGTCGGGCCGGGAGGTGCTGTCATCCCCGGTGGAGGAGAGCGAGGTGCCTGCGCCGGTCCCGCCGCGGGCAGGGAACCAGGAGCGCCTGGAGGGGAGCGGGGAGAGGAGGCAAAAGGAGAAGCGAAGAGGAAGGAAAGGGGAAAAAAAAGGAGGGAGGATGGAGGGGGAAAGGAGAGGAAAAGGAGAAGGAAAAAGGGAGTGAAATGAAAGAGAGAAAGGAAAGAATGAAGGAAAAGAGACAGAAATGGAAAGGAGATGAAAAGCAAAAGGAAAGGGAAATGTAGAGGAAAGGAAACAGGCAAAGGGAAGGAAAAGGCAAGAGGGAAAGGAAAGAAAAACGAAGAGGAGGGGGAAAGGACAGGAAAGTGCAAAGAAAAGGGAAAGGAGAGAGGGAAAGGAGAGGAAGTGGGGAAGGAGAGGAGAGGAAAAAGCAGAAGGAAAGGTAAAAGGAAAAGGTGAGGAGGAGACAAATGGAAAGGAGAGGGAAAGAAAGTGGGAAGGAAGGGGAGAAGAGAGGGGAATGGGAAAGGGAAAGTTTGCCTGGAGCCCTGCAAAGCGGTCTGGCCCTGTGCCCGGGGCCAGCCTGGCCCACCCGGCCCTGGCCCAGCCCAGGAGCACCCACCTTGGCACCCTGCCTGGGTGCTGGGGAGGACGTGCGCAACGTGGCTTGGCTGCCCACATGGGGACAAGGCCAGTCCCTAGGTGGCCTCGGAGCAGCCCCCCCCGGGACCCGCTGACCCACAGCCCTATCCCCCAGAGCGGTAGCCCCGGCACAGGGGGCTGGTGGCCCTCTGCCAACCCGGGTGGCTGCAGAGGACATGATCCTGTTCCCCCTCTCCCTGGGAAAATCCCACTTCCATCCCCTGTGGGAGGCAGAGGATGTCAGAGGGAGGGATGAGCCAAGACAGAGGTTGTTTCCCCTCGCTCCATCCCCAGGCCCAGCCTGGGTGTCTCAGGGCTGGCAGGGAGGACCTAGGTTTGGGGAGCTCCCCCCGGCAGGCACCGTCTAACCCTGCCTCTCCGCGCTGCCAGGGGCCCGTGTTGGAAGGAGCTCTAAGATGAAGTTATGGGATGTTGTGGCTGTCTGCGTGGTGCTGCTCAACACGGTCTCCACCTCGCCCCTGCCCGCCGGTAAGACGCCTCCCAAGGGGCCCCCTTCAGTGCTAGAGGGGCCTGAAGACGATCTCTCCCCCACCAGCCTGCCGCCTCCCTATGCTCTGCACAGTGACTGTAAGAACCATTCCCCTTCGTAGCCACCGCTGTCTGTCTTGCTAAACCTGCTCCCGTTTGCCTGGGGCTAGGAGAGCGTCCCCCGTTTCCAACCCCCTTCTCCCCAAGCTGCAGCCACTGGCTCTGCTCCGGTTGTGGTAGCCACCGAATGGGGCTGGCGACCATCAGGGCCCCCCTCCCCTTTACCCTCAGCTCTGCCTTCCCGGCACCTAAGATCCCTTTGGTCAAAACCCCCTGGAAGATGGGCAGTTCAATTGTATGCAAAGGAGCCCCCAGCAGGGTCAGGTACATGCACATAGCAAAGCAGGCACAAAACTCTCCCTCCCCAGTCCTCCGCCTTGCTCTCCGTGCTCAGGTCTGCTCATACCGTTATTTGCTGTCTGTAGAGGGCAGGAGTCCTGCTCAGGATGGATAAGAGGCACCGCTCACATCCTGGCGCGCCGCTGCCTTTTGCTAAAACCTCTCTGAATCCTCGTTCTGAAATTAGCAGGAAATTCACAGCAGAATAAGAGGAGCAGGGTTAGGAACTTGATGTAGACCCATCCCCAGGAGGCAGCTCGCAGAGAGGCAGCTTGGCACCTGAACGGCAGATAATGGTACCTCCCTAGTAATAGGTCTCCAACAAGGACAGATACAGCATTTCCACCGCGGTGTGCGAGTGTTACGTTAACACCCATGGCTTTCAGAAGTAGGAACTAACAGGGCTCAAGAAGCGCCAAATACTCACACAAACCGTAGAGGTGTTCACTTAGCAAAGGCAAAAGCACAGTGCTGAGGTTGCTGCTTCTCTCTGCTTGGCTGCTGCAGGATGCAGAGAGCATGCGGTATTTGGGATTTGTTTTATCTTCTTACTCCAGAGCAGCAGGGCAATGTGCAGCTTAGGGGCGACGTGCAGGAGAATCCCTGTGTTGCAGTTCCTCCTTGCGTCAGCTCTCCCACATTCATCTCCTCTCCGTCTTACCCCCACACAGGAGTGCACATCTTGCGTCCTTCTGTATTTAGTCTCTTCTATTTCCTTCCCTCCTTCTCATTTTCCCCCTCCTGTAGTCTTTCCTGGGCTGCTGCCTCCTCTATTGCAGCTGCATCTCTGCACTTCAGTCACTGACCTCCCCTGCCATCCTTTCAACCTCCTATCGTGGGGGTGTTGGCCCCTTTGTCCCAGGTCCTCAGCCTGCAAGGACTGCCTTTATGGCTCTATGATCTTGCTCTCCAGAAGATGTTACAGGATGGAGAAGGTCCTTGGGCCCTGGCTGAGCCCCCCCCCCAGCCCCAGAGATGTGCTTTCTTGGGCAGCCATACCAGTCACCTTCACATGGGCTTGTTCAACACCACTTCTGAGGGAAGAAGCAGTGTGAGGAAGAAGCAGCACTAGCTGATTTCTAACTCAGACAAAAGCTGCAGGATGAGAGAACATTAGTGCTCCGTATCTCCAGGGCTGAAGTATTTCTACAACGTTCACTTTTGTCTTAAAACTTACTTTTGAAAATGTGCTTCTCATAAGCTGTTTTCTCTGCAGCAGCTGTAGGAGGCAGGTAGCAGTGTCAGCCTTGTCTATTCCTAGCATCAAAATCATCGCTGTATTTCCTTTTTTTTTAACGGATTGAGCAAACAAGAAGTGGGAAGGTAGAAAGACTGCCTGTATTTTGCCTTGGCTATGCTACTGTCAATAGAAAACCTCTTCCAGAAATCTCTTTCCAACGTACAAAGCCAGTCTGTGCCAGGAAGAGATAGACCATAGCTTATCACCCAGGATAGTCACTTCGACAAAAGCTGATGATTTGGGCTTGATCTCTTAACCATGCAGATCGCAAATAGAGGAGTCTGTCAGCAAGGGAAAATAAGCAGCGCGCTTCTTCACAGCAGAAATGCAGGGAAACCCGTGGAGTTTCTGTGATCTTTACACAAGAGCGTGCAGAATCCATGCCCAAAATTTAGAAACTCCGCTGTCAGCTCGATTGCCAAGACTGATGAGTCAGGGAAGACTTGCATAAGAGCAGCTGTATGAAAGCAGGGAAATACTTTGATTCATTTTTGCACTGTTTTAGTTGATTTTAAAATGTGTTGTGTCTGGACCACACTGTGGAAACAAAGAGCCTGCAAATCTGGCCATGTCCAGCCATGGCTCTACTTTCCTCACTGTGGCTGCACTTGGATCCACGGTAGCCACAGCCAGTGCATGTGGCATATCCGTCTCTCTCCATTTGGTGGCACACACTTTTCAACAGATGAGTTAGAACAATGTACACAACAGACATCATGTCTACATCACGTCTCCACCATGCAGAGTTCCTCCTCAGAGCTTCTTTTGCAAACAGAGGGCAATGTGTCATGAGCATGCATGCAGCTTACAGCACATCAGCTGCTCTGCTAGTGGACCTTCCATGTAATCATTTCTCTGTGTGTACTAACAGTTGACAGCCTCGCCAAGAGCCTCTGCAAGGGGCAGTTTCCTGGGTGGTAGAAGCCTCATCGTAGTTAGCCCACAGCAGCTCGTCTGCATAGGGCGGCCTGTGGGTGCTGAGCAGTGCTGGCTACTGAGGGCTTTCCAAGACGAGTGCATCGCTGTCCCTAGAGCGACCCACACATGCGCTGAGTGCAGAGCACCTAGTGCATGCTGAGGTATGCACTATGTCAATTCAAGTATAGCATAGATTTCTAATAGTTTGCCAGGAATGGTGGTTAGTAGGGTTGCAAGGTCAAGTCCAGCTTCTTGGGGCAGCCAGATACACTGCTAGTCTTGCACTCCCAGGTCTTGGACACTTTCATATGCTCTTGTTTGATGGGATTGCTTTCTCTCCAAAGTGCCCTGAGGTCACCCGATGCTATTTCATCTCTTTCAAATTGGCTTGAAACCTGTCCTCGCTCCAGATTATAGGTGAGGTCTTCACCTTCCCAGCTGATCAGGTGTAGTGTGTTGACCTTTCTGTTCAGGTCAGTAATTAGAGATAGAAAGCTTCTTGACAACTGCAGGCCTCTGCCTTTTCTACCAAAGTGGACATAGGTGATAGTATTCTCCAACAAAGTAGTGCATTTGAGATGAATCTGCTGTAGATGTTTCAGGCAACACTGCTCATGGGACAGCTTATGTCACAGAAGAAGAGTAGCTGCAGGGGGCTGGAAAAGCAGAAAACCTTTTCTCTATTTTACTTAGGCTACTGAGGGAAGGACATACTCAGCTGTAGTAGCAAGTGCTATCAGAACAGTTTTGAATCACGTTACAAACTAAGCCAGTAGTTTTGAAGATGTGACAGTGTGGATGGAACGGTGTGGATGGTTTGACTTACATGAGCTCCCCAGGAAATACATTTTATAACTGCTTGCCCCTGTACAGTTGCAGAGTTGCAGTCAACAGGTATATGAGAACTAGAGCACTGTAAAATGGAGAGGATGATATATAGTCGTGTGATCAACAGCGGGCATCTTGGGTAAGCACTAGCAGTATGCATGTCGAAAGAAACGGAAGAGCTCATCATGGACATTTCCCTCCTAAAAAAGGGAAAATATGTTCTTCTGCATTGTAATGGCTGGAGGAGTTCTGTGGCCACTGGTTTGCTGCTGGCACCTCGTTGGTATGGTGTACCGTAATATGACATTTTATACAGATTATATCTCTGTAAACATTTTTCATATCCTCCCTGAAGGGTTATTCAATGTTAAGTAAGTGCTTTTAGCTGGAACATTATCCGTTAGCATGGGAAGTATCTAAAATAAACAGTTATATTATAGTGCTCTTTAAGGCAAAGTCAGTACTAAAGCATACTTCCATGTGTTTCTTTCTCTACAGTGCTTGTTAGAACTCCTGTTTCTATCCACATACTGTGCAGCACATGCACTTTAGTCTAAAACATCCATAAACTACAGTGGTAGCATGCCCATGCACACAGCAAATCCAGGACCTCTTAGAGATACCTGACACACACAGAGAACAGGAGCCACATCGCAGCATTTGATCTGAGTGCACAGAACAGTGCATCCAGCCACTGTCAGACTGCGTGTGCATATATCACTGTGCCAGCCTGTATAAAGTCTCTATGCATGGGCATACCCAGGTTTCAAAGGCATTTAGAGATCAAGTGCTTTCTCATGTGTGTGTGAAAAAAAAATCCAGAAAAAATAGAGCAGGACACATCCGAGGAAATCCAGAGCTTGTAGCCCTGTCTAGACACTGTTCTTCCCACAGTCTCATATATATCTTCTCAATGTACTCCCATGAAGAATGTTTTGAAACCTAAGATTGAAATGATTGAAATGCAAGAGAATATAATTTTATTTTCATTTTAAAGGCTAGCTTTTGTTCAAAGCTATGTATTTGACTCCTAAACTTAGGAACCTCAAAAATTTTCCAGCGGAAACAGGGATCCTATTAGATGTTTTTCAGATGCGGGCTGCTAGTTAACGTATCTGAACATACTTTTCTTAGTCACCTTTCAGAGGCCTCTTAAGCATAATTCAGAAATCCCCCTGCTGAGGGTCTGCAGACCACAAGCTGCAAACCCCTTCTTGGAAGGCTGAGAATTTCATCCGAGTAAATGACTGTGGATGAATGGATGGGGGATACATTATTTTGCTGCTGGAATAGGATCCTCAAATTGATAGGTTCCAAAGTCTTTGCAAATTCTACCATTCCTGGCTAGGACTGTGCAGAGTAGCTTCAAAATACATAGAGTAACGGAGGAGCCACTGAGTTCATTGAGCCCCAACTCCTGTTCCTCTCCTCCGCACACACTGCCACCAACTGCTGCTTGAAAGTTTTATGTGGGACAAACCCCACAAAACTCCAGCTGTTGAGGAATCTCATACTTCTGAAATAGTAAATTAGCCTTCAGAGTCATCAAACATCTAAATAGACCACTAACATATTAGCTCTGGTAGAATGGTTGTCACAGGAGAATGGCCATTTTTAGCCAAAACCAGCTGTAGTTTTGGAAGAAGTATTACATGGGAGAGAGAAACAAAGGAATCAAGATTTCAATGAATCTTGGCAACTAGGTCCTACTTATGAAAAGAAGGAAAATTAAAATAAACAGGTTTATATTAGGCAGGTACAAATATAACATTGAATTACAAAATATAGATTACAAGGTGTCTGTTTTTAAGATCAAAGACAGAAAATGAATTATGTAATGTCAAAAATTTCAAATATCAGCATTTTTTTAAAGGAATAAAGCCGCTCTGTATTACTTAACAGATATTTAACCTTTTGCCTTGGTTCTATATCTAGCCATACAACACTTACTTAAACTGAAACCAGTAAATTTGACTTCTTCAAAGCAAATGGGACTTGTATCAATGCCGAAATGATTGCTGAATAGGAACAAGCTTGGGAAACAAATATGTAATTCAAAATACTTGATTTTGTGCATCTGAGCCAGGCTGTGTCACAGCAGGTATGCTGAAACTTCCCAGATGGCAGTTTTTTCAAAGAAACCCATCATATACCTCTCCCCATCACCCCAAACCAACGGTGCACAAAAATGTCTGGACTACTGCTCCCGTCCTAAACATTTAGGATTTTTTTGGCAAAACCAGCCCTTCCTTTCCTAGGAAATGGACGGCAGGGAGGTATGGAACTCGCTCAGCAGCTGGGAAAGAGGCAGAGTTCTTCAGAGCAGCCCCTGGGTGTTGTCTGGCACATCATGGTCCCCATGTCTTGCTGTCGAGTGTCCTGCAACACAACACCTGTCCTCCTCCTGAGGAGTGATTTGTATGATGAGAACATTCTGCAAATTTTCTTGTCCTGTTGCTCCTATTATAAAAAGGTTGAAATGAAGGAACGGAAAGATGATAGAAAAATGTGTATTATTTATAGGTCATACAAAAAAAAGAGGGCAGTAGAGATAGTCACAGAATGGTGTCAGTTATGGCTTTGCCACAAGTGCTTTATATAGAGTAAGGTTCTCTTTTCCTGTCTCGGGGAACAGGAAATGATAGGGTCCCTTTCTGCTGCTATGCCACCTACATGGGGACCTCGTAACCTCATAAAGGAGACCCACGAGTGTATGAGTATGAGGGTATTCGGTAACCGTTTAGCAATTCTTGCTTAGAATTAGCCTGAGCTTTTGTTGAGGTGACATTTCTGGTGTTATTTCTATTAAATGCTCATGCTAAGTAAGCGAGCACTGAGGTGGGGCTGTGTAACCAGCATGGAGTTTTACTGGTGTCGTGGGCAGGTAGGGCTGGGTTGCTTTTCCACAGGGAACCCTAAAGAGGGTTTCTCTGAAGTCGCAGCACTAATCACTCCCTTAAAGCTTCCTCTCTGTGCCTGCTAGCTGGCTATATGGCTTGTTGTGAGCAGAGGAGCTGGATTTCAGGGTGTGGGACCTCACGAGGATGTGACTGAACCAAGCCTTGAGCACAAACCCAGGTCGTTTAAGGAAGCTTGAGATTTATCTCAGTGTGGTGTGGATTTGGAGTGGTACATGGTGGTAGTGAGGAGGTATGTTGGGTTTACACAGGTTTGGCTCTTACTCTTTCACTGTCTTCAAGCTGCTTGAATCCTCCCCTTTTGCACAGTTTATGCTCTGAGTTTTTCAGATTCAGAGACTACTGTCTCGTGTGTTTTTGAATATCGCACACTTGGCCCATACAATAATATCTTAAAGCAGGTAGGGATCTGGCAGCCAGTGCAGTAGATGTGGTAACACTGCCTTAGTGTCCTCTGAAAAGTAGTTTTTTCAAAGCTCTGAATCGTACAAGAAATGATATCCCCTTGCTGCTTCCTTGCTTCCTCATCCTTTGCTGCACAGAGTGAGCCTTTCACCCACTCTGGGCCCTAACCCAGCTCCACGTGCCCATCCTGCTTTCCTGAAGTCACGCAGGATTTCATGGACAATTCCTGCTTGAAGCAGATGGAGAACAAGAAATACTTGTCTACAGGGCAGCTTGCAAGCAGCTTCCTGCACTTCACCCAATTCCCCTGGCCTTGCTTTTCCCTTTGTTATCAAATCATCTCCACAACTTCCAATGATTATAAGGGTCCTGTTGCTTCTCATTTTCCTTCTTATGGTGAGAATGAACAGAACGAGGTTTGCTGGGGAGACTCCATTTCATACCTGTGAGAAAGCACATAAAGGATGCAAGGGGAGACAGACCCTCGAGAAACAGGAGCAATGAGAAATATGGAAAGATGAAGTACCCTGCTGCTCTGCCATTGCCACCAAGATATGGTTACGTCGGGGTTAGCTAGGGCAATAGACAGAGAACTTGGCGGCTCCGCTAGGAATAAGCATACCAGGTAGCTTTAACCGTGCACATTTTTCCAATACTGGCTTATTGTACTCGACATCGATATAAATGGCTCAGGAGTCATACTCAAGGTTACTTAACACTGTACCTTGATGAAAGACAAGTGACACCGGGTAGAGGATCTGTTTCTGAGGGCCTTTTAAGTCCAAGGAGAGGACGCAGTGTTTGTTGGGGAGCTGGTGAGTCGAGGAGTAAGGTAATGAACCAGAACCGTATTAAACATTTAAAGATGAGTTGACCCTGGAGTTTGATACTCCATTTCCTGATGAACACGGTCAGCTGGTTTCTGTTTCACTCTTAGTCTCACAGATTTCCATGCATCACAAAGTCATTCCTCAGAACGGTGGTACTTTAATTGTTTAAATAGAGAAAACTTTTCAGTGTAACTGGTTTTAAAACTGACCCAGTAGGCAAGCGTGGTACCGATTTGATTCAAAGCATACATGAAAGTCTTGTTAATAAAAGTACTTCATTTTCAATAAAGTAAATGTTTTATTCTCATCTAAGTTCACATTTCTTTGCTTTACAAAGCAGAATCATCAGAACATTAGTAATTTTAAGCTCAGTGTGGTCACACTTCCGTGAAGAGGTTACTGCAGGGCCTCCCTAATCTCAGTGGTGAGAAACAGAGAGACCCTGTGTTTGAATGTGGCTTGTCCATTCTAAGTATCTGAGGAACTTACTACAAAGCAAACTAAACATAAACAAAATCCATGAAAAAATGGTATACCAGCCATCAGCATAAAGAGCAAAAGATGAGGATGATTTACTGCAGTCATAATTAGATGCACAGTAATTGTACATTTCCCACTTGTGAATGATCTAAGAGGAAACATCTTTGTGGTTTTAACTTTGGAGGAAGCCTTCAAAATAACAGGAGAGGAAGAATAAAAATGTTTTTGTTAAGAAGGGCTCTACTTAAAACAATAGAACTGATTTTGCAGAAGGAGCCGTTTGATCCTAACACAGATCTGGATCTGAATTTTCAAAATAATGCTTATCATTATAATGAGCTGGAATAACCCCCTTGATCTTTGAAATCATACTTTAAACAAAAGTCTGAATACTGCTGTTTGAACTTCTTTCTAATTGAAAGAGAGCTGTGTTTAAGTGAAATATTATCCTGGTAATTTTATTAAATGTTTGGCATGACATTTTGATGCAGTAGCTACACAATCCCATAAACGCACATATTTCAAGCAATAATATAAAACAAAATTCTCATTTTATCAATTGTAGTATACCTTATGTGGCACTTATGACATCACTGTAATTCAGGATATGGAAAATGCAAGTTGACACTGCAGTGACATAATTATGTTTTCCTGGATCAGTATACAAAACTGTTCTGTTCTGTGAAGTATAAACAGTTTTGATCACTTAAAATTTTGTGGACTTTTTTGAGACTTAAAAAAAGAGAAGAAAACTGTTATACAAATCATTCTTTTGCAATTAACAGATTTTAGCTTTTGCTAATCATGATAGACCGGATGGTCAAGAAGAGTCTGCAGTTAGGCTTTTAAATCCATAATCAAGCACCAAAATGAGGGAGTAATTTTTTTTTTCTTCAAAAGCTGAAGATCCATCTGTTCCCACTGAAATCAATTTGTGGTCAGGTTCAAACCAAGGGTTTCTTGCTCTACCATGCTGGGTTGCTGCCACTGCGGGGGAATATTTGGCTTTAAAAAAATCTGTCGCTAGTGACATCAAAGGATTAGTTTTACAAAATGCAATTTTGATCACGTTTGAACAGACAGAAATTTGTCCTTAATGGAAACCGTCTCCTTGAGAACACGACAAATTTGGTTTGGATATTCATTTAGACCTATGCTGTATAGCAGTTCTGTATGAACAGCATACAATTTATTCTTCTGAAGAGCAGAGGCATCAGATCCGGGCCGTGCTGGCACATAGTGTCTCTAATTAATTGGCAATGCCAAGGCAGGCTCTGGGGGGGTGGCAGTGGAGATGGTGCCCGCAACAAGGCGTCTTTCCCAGGCTCGGGCTCGCTCTGCACAGGTCGGCAGCGAGCGCCCAGCGCTGTCGGCCTGCAGAAGTGTGCAGCCGCACGTGCCGGTGCGGCACCCCGCACCCAGATTTTGCATCACAAGCGTGCCCTAAAAGTTCAGAAGAACAAGTAGAAGACAGGAATATCTTTATTTCTAAAAGGTCTGTTGACTTTTTTTTTGTTTGAGTTGTGGAGGTTTGGATACTTGATGTTAACCAGGTCTGCTGCCAGCCCGGTCACTGATCTGAATTCCTACTATGCTGTCACCGGTCCTATGACACTTCATTCTTTCCTTCTTTGCTTTCTTTTTCCTTTTCTGACCTGTGGGAAATTCCTGGCAGATCAAGAGCTGCTCAGGGATGCTAAGAGGCAGCCCAGCACAGAGGCAGCAGTCCCAGCCTCTGTCCTTAGCCGCTGGTGTCAATACGCCCAGTACTAGGAAATGGACTGATCCGCTGGTTGGCACCAGAGGAGAATGCTCTGCCTGTTTATAGCGGGTGCTAGGGACGTCACATGCTTAGCAGGGCACATGAAGAGGGAGAGGAGAGCAGCAAGGGAGATGAGACAATCAGGAGCCCAACGTGTGCTCCTGGCACAGCTCCAGCCAGCACATGCTGAGCCCCTCAGCCCTGCCAGAGGGGTTCTGTGTAGAGGTAACACAAAAATATGTGTATCCCTGGAAAGACAGAGACATGAGGAAAGAGAGCACAGGGCCAGGGGTTTAACACCATGGGAAGGATGAACCCAACAGGCGAGTGAGTACTCAGCATTAACAAGGACAGGATCCCCTTGGAGGAGGTTATGCCCAGGATAGAAACACAGGGACTGCTTTGGAGATGTGGAAATGGGGCTTCTGCGTCACGGGGAGGAGCAGGGAAGTTGTTTCCTAACCTGCTGCAAGCCTCCACTGCGCTTTTCAGTTTCAAAGGTGCATGCACCAGCGTGCAGGCCCCCTGCGTGTGTGTCCTCGGGAGCACTGTCACCAGGCAGTTCTCTAATTAGGTAACAACTTTCAAATTGTGATGTACAGCCCAAACAAAACCTCATGACCTTATGCCATTCTTGTGAGCGTTCATGGGACTATGCTATAGCTGATGGGGTTGTCTCAAGGCATCAGTTCCCCCTCACATGGTTGAGTTTA
Organism: Eudromia elegans; assembly: GCA_003342815.1. Lineage (NCBI taxonomy): Eukaryota > Metazoa > Chordata > Aves > Tinamiformes > Tinamidae > Eudromia > Eudromia elegans. The sequence continues at coordinate 2,337,953 of PTEX01000008.1, read as the reverse complement.
TGAGGTCCTTTCCCATGATGGACGTGCACTGAAAACTGTGAGCAAGATACCCAGAAGATACGTCTGCCTCCTGAAGGGAATGTTACATTCTCCCACATGTCCCATCTCCTCCTCTGGAAGGCGTACTCTGAAGCGCCATGCACTCGTGTACGCCTCAGCCAACCTTCACCTACCTATACTGAGCAAGTGCTGTGGGCTATACGATATTATATTATACTATATTATTCTCTCCTTGTTGTTTCCATGTTTTCAATTTCTAATTCCTCCACTCTGGAGCCAAGTGCAAGCGCAAGGGGCCGTGCCTCAGTACTTTATTTTGAATACTGCTCTTATTGCTGTCAGAGCATTTTTAACTAGCACTTCATACAGCTTCAAGGGATCTCTTGTATGTTTGTTCTCTTGGCTTTTCCACCGAAGGGAGAAGTGTTGTCAGTAAATTAGTTTGTTATGAAAAAAATACAAGTGCCTACACACATAAATATATGTATTTTTGCATATGTGCGTGTTTAAATCTCACACACCTGTGCATTTTTATAAGAATGGAAAGTAATATGTGCTTTTCACTCGGGTGTGAAAGCCCTAAGGCAAGGGATCTGCTGCCCAGGCAAGCCGGTGCCGATGCAGAGAGCAGAGCGCGCTGCGGGAGCGAAGCTGCCAGCCTGCTGACCTTCGTTCTGAGACTATAAATGGTTTCTAAATGGTGCTTGAGACAGAGAGGAGCATGTGACTAAGTAAAACAGATCGTGGCGCTCAATGAATTGGCTGTATTCAGGTTACATACCAGGATGTGATGCCAACGCAGTCCCTATCAGCGCACTGATGTTCCCTGGCCCATCACTTTTTAATCCCAGCATTACTTCCCACAAGTGAGAGCTCATCGGGGGGTGGCTGCGAGGGGGGAAGGTCTCTCAGCATCCTGGCCGCACACCTACCGACTGCCTGTCAGACAGGGCTGGTCCTGCTGCCAGGCTTCTCCACCCTCCCTGCTGTCTCTCAGCCCTTCACAGTCCTTAGTCCATGGTCAGTGGTTATTGCTTATTCATGTGCGATATCTGTTGGGTCCTTAGCGCTCGCGTCTAGTGTCTTGTTTCAACCCATCACACCTTGCGTCGCCTCTAGCACTTTTGCTCATCCTTGGTTGCCCAGGGCCTTCGCTCAGCAGTTTTTTGCAGCTCTTTGTTTCAGCCCCTCAGGCTTTGCACCAATGCTTTCAGACAACCAAATACCCGTGCTGAGTCACGACTGGCATCTTGTACTTCCCCGAGCTGCAAGCCTGCTGCTAAATCACCTCACCCTCAACCCAGGCCCTCAAGGCTTCCTTCAAAGCCAGTCTTAGCGGACGTGCTTGTAGTCACATTGGCAACTGCCCTTTGTCAAGCAGCAAGGGATTAACACCAAGGCGTGTCCCACATCCCACCACCAACAGGAGTCCCAGTGCCTGAGTCCATGACCCAGTGGTTGCTGGGTCTGGCCGACACTTGCTGCTGCACCAGAAGGACAGGCCGCTGCATGGTGCGTGTGATGAAGCTCGGCTCTGTGGGGCTGAGTAACAGTTTGTGTTGTACCAGCCAGTCAGAGCCTGGCTGATTGCAGAGGCTAGAGGTTCCTCTAGCATCGCTAAGTTACAGAAGCAAATCTGGGGCACATCTGAAGCCCAGCTGGAAGGTGTCCACAAGTGCCCCTTGCATTAATGCTGGCTAGCTTGGGACTCCACAGACAGAGGGTGTGATTGCTTGGAGGCTCGCTGGGTCGCCTAACAGCGCAGCAGCCACTGTAGTTAACATCATGCACGTGCACAGTCCCATGACACACATGGTAGCAGGTGGACAGGCATTGGTGGGTCAGTAGGTCCAATGTGTTATGACTGGGGGCTCTGTGCTCACTGTTCCCTAAGGACACCCATGTGCCTTGTGTCTCCTTCAGTGACGTAGTCCACAGATACCAAGGGTCACCTCAGAAATGCTTTTGACAGACACGGATTCCCATGTGGGATATTCTCTCCCCCCAAAACTTTCCCATTTTGGCACTAGGGAATTAAAGTTGGCATTCGTCATACTTGCTGATCTGGCATTCCTCCTTGTGAACCTCCCAAGCGGCCACATGTCGCCAGAGCTGTGCAGGGATCCCCAACTCAGTTAGACCTGCTGGCACTCCCACCCCTTCAGATCACACAGCTTAGGCTCACCTGGACTTGAGCACATACCTCATTCCAGACCACAGCTTGGCCTACTTCATGCACGGTTGTGTTAGAGCCACAGAGAGGTCAGCCCTGCCTTCTGGCAGTGGCAAGTCTGTGTGTGTAAGTAGGGCTTCTCTGGTTGGCTTCATTATTTGCTCTACTATTTTCCCTGTTGCTTGTGCCATGCTTGATGTTGACAGCCATGTGCCTGCCTTAGCGCCATCACATAGGCATCCATTATGGCATGTCCTGCACTTTAAAAATATGGGCACTCACAGAACAGAAGGATCTCAGCAACTTTAGCTGCCTTGGTGCAGCTGCGGTGGTGATCATTCATAGACCAGGGTCCTTGTGGGCTCTGAGTTGGTGCACCTTTCACAACGAAGACTTCTTCTCCTCTTTATCTAGTGTCCAGGGTGTCCTCAGATCCACTCAGGCAGGACAGTACCTGGATGCTATAACTAATATTAGTAACCAGGATAGACTCCTGCATATATTACTGTTGAGGTTGAGATAACATTTTTGTGCCTGAATAGCACACGGGGTAAGCAGTATGTGCCTAGTTGGGTTATTACCTTTAAGGATAATCCATAATTCCATTTCTCTGTCCTTAGGCAGGCGAGTTTTGCTTCCTTCATGACACCTGCACTGCAGCAGGCTGTGGTTGAAAGGGCTGAAGGGTTCAGACAGGAGTCTCTGCATATAGGTTTAGTTTCCCTGTAACAATCTTCCATTCCCTTCCTACTAGCTCTTCTTGCTTTTAAGGACCATAGCTCACCCTCTGCCATCACCCGGATCTTGTGCAGGGGGGCAGTATTTATACAGTGTAGGTAGACTTGCTTGTCCACCCTGCTCTGCAACAGAGCTGGACACAACCAATGGACACAGCTAGCCACGTTAGCACCCCCTCCGCTAGGTAAGGCTCATAGTGTGTATTTTGGGGCGTATTTGAGTTTTATCCAGAAACTGTTGCCTTTAGCAGTTACCTGTAAAACAAAGAATTCATGTTCTTGCCCAAGGCATTTCAGCAACAGAGGATTTTTTATTATTTATTTTTTATTTATTTGTTTTTTTCCCTCTCCCATGTCCTCATAAAGTGGAAAAAGGAAAACACCAAGCCATTGCGCCAGGCCCCCTTCCTATTTCAGCACCTCATCTGAGGAGCCTAGATGTGATGGGGCTAGATGTAGGCACTGGCCACTCACTGGGCATCTTGCACCAGGCATCACTTCCCTCCTTGGAGGTCCAATGAATATCTTAAGCTCCTGGGTCAGTTGCAGGGTTCCTTTTAGGGATGGAGACTCCCTCCCATACTGAGCTGAGTGCATGACACTCATGCCTCTTGTGCTGCGGGGCCCTCATGAGTTAGCTGCAGTGACATGGAGTTGGAAAAGGCACAGATATATGGGATCCCCATATTCCGATGCTTCATTAGATTCACTGCAAGGCAGATCACATGAGGATTTAAGTCTGTGGGAAGTTTTGAGATTTTAAAATGGGGTTTTATTCCAATTGTAATGAAAAGTTGAAATCTCTGGAAAATGTGCTCAGTTTCATCCTCCTTGAAGAGTTTAGTTCTGCCAGTGTTGAAACATTTCATGGGCTTTAACAGTTAATTTATCTGAATAATTTATCTCCAGTAGAATATATATTAAGCACAAAATAAAAGAGATATTTTAACTTTATAGAAAGAAAATGCATTAATAAGATTCCTGTGAAAATTGACATTATACTTCTATTCTGCCTTATTTCTACTCAATCAGCATCTTGTGACACAATGGCTCTATGAAAGAATTTTCAAACACTCTAGGAATTATCCCCTAAAAGCATTAAAAAGTTTTCATTCAGACAGGAATAACAGCTCAGCCTGGCACCTCAGAAAACCCCTCCTATTCTCTTGCTTAATGAAACTTATTGATAGGTGGCTTTAGCACTGCAGGTTTAGAGAGACAACAATTAGCAATCGGAATCAGAGAATTAGAGAAAAGTATCAAAGAAATGCCATTCAGTCGCTGCTTTGCTAGGAAGTGCCTGCCTAACCTGTCTATAGCTGGTTCATCCACCCATGGTTTGCTTTTCCTGCATTTTGACAGGGCTCATTCAATATTGAAAGTTCTGCTTGAATGCTACCAAGTATAAGTGAGCGATGCCTACACCAATGCATACATATATGCATGTCATAAGTTTGTTCCTAGATACGTTTCTATTAGGATCTGAACCATTCCATTATTTCTGATTTTGGGGATGCTCTCTGAAGTCACGGGCAGCTTGCATGTGTCTAATGGTTTTGAAACACAAATTGACAAATTTCCCTTGATGACAATCAACATGTGACAAAATATTTTCTCTTTTTCCCAAACAGCTAATATGCCTGAGGATTATCCAGATCAGTTTGATGAGGTAGTGGACTTTATTCAAGCCACTATTAAGAGACTGAGGAGGTCACCAGATAAACAAACTCCCATTTTTTCTAGGCGGGAGAGAAATCGGCAAAATGCAGCCACAAACGTAGAGAATTCCAGCAGAAAGGGAAGGAGGAACCACAAGGGCAAAAATCGAGGATGTGTCTTAACAGAAATACATTTAAATGTGACTGACTTGGATTTGGGATACGAAACCAAAGAAGAGCTAATTTTCCGGTATTGCAGTGGATCTTGTGATGCAGCCGAGACCACATATGACAAAATTTTAAAAAATTTAACCAGAAAGAAAAAAATAGTCAATGACAAAGTGCGGCAAGCTTGTTGCAGACCCACAGCCTTTGATGATGACCTGTCATTTTTGGACGATAACTTGGTTTACCATATACTGAAAAAACATTCCGCAAAAAGGTGTGGATGCGTCTGACTATTGTGCTTTGGAGATTGCTCCAGTACTGCATTCCTGCTACGATGCAAAGAGAGGGACCAAGGTTCCCAAGGAAACACCTGTTCAGAACGGAGAAAAGAGGACCAAGAAGGCAGAACAAGCGGTCGCGGGAGCCCAGGGGGGTATGAGGCAGTGTAGAGAAATGGAGGCTCTTTAAGTGCGATGGGAAAGTAAATAAAGGTTGAGGTGGCGTTCCCGCTGTTTGGATGGCACGTGCACGCTCCTTCCTGTTTGACACAATCTGCCACCGGTGAGACTTGGATCCGTGAGGAATGTGCTTAAAAACACAACCCTGCAGGGCCACGTGGCCTTGTAGCTTCCACCGTCCATCCCGGGAGCCCAGGCCGGGAGCAAGCTCGCCTGCCAGCTGCGCCGTCAGCTTCCCCGCTGCTCCTTGGAGGGCCGCTCCTAAGCACTTAGGACAACCTTAAATTATAGCAAGATCAATCTCACAAACAAGGTGATATCAGGCATATATCAAAATTCAAGGTCTCTAGGGCTGGTATCAACAGAAAGCCAAACGGTTCCACTTACTGGTTAAGTCTAGTTATTTCCATCTCATATTTCTTCAGAACCCTCGAGTGTAGGATTTCGCTCTTCTGCTGCCTATGAAAAGAAGTTGAGTTTTTAAGCACTTCTTCCTACTAAAGAGAGATAGCAAGTCCTGGCCTACACAAAACATGTTTCTTTTGGTTTACAAAGGACTGATGTCACTTACAGAACTACATTTATATTTGGTCATTGTGAGTGAGCAGAGACTACTTGATGCAATGCATCCGTTCAGAGACATAAATATACAGAAGATATTTATTGAGATTAAGTTATTGTTATTTATTACAGTCAGTAATGAGTCTCCTTTCCTTATTTATTAAAGTTTCTTTTCAAAGGTGCCAAAGTAGAAGGTGCTGGGAAGATACAGAGAGTTGGGAACAACGGTCCATGCTTTTGAAAGTATTAACTTGAATGCAAAAAATCACTTACTTTACCTTTTTTTCTTTTAAACAAATTCCTGGGTATGTTCACAAAATGTAGAACCAAGGTCTGCAGCCCTTCCTCTTGTTCACTAACATTTTTGAAAATCACTACAGTCATACAAGTACAGGAGCCAAACGGGCTCTGCCCACCTGAAGGTTACAGCACTCGGCTCGTCATTAGCAATTTGTTAGAAAAAATAATTCTAAACATGTTTTAAATGTAGCCACATTCTTTTCACACTTTTTTTTACCAACTGACCTCATATAAATATTGACAGATGGAAATTAATCACATTTAACTTTCTAATTTCTTGTTATATTTAGTTAAGCTTTTCCTTTCGTATTTCCATAGGGGAAAGGTTAAATCCCTCTTATTAGTTAGTCCAGGATTTAATGTAACCTGCAAGTAAACAATTGTGTTAAATAACCAAAGAGATTTGTATAATTTGCTGAAATGTTACAAGGTCATACCCACCCAGAAGAACAGCCTGAATTTCTCTCTAGAACATTTCCTTATGATGAGGGAGGTCAGACAGCATAGGCATTAATAACCAACCCTCAGTACAAGCTCTCGCACAGGAGACAGCTTTCCTGAAGGACAGCAGCAGTGCAGGTGTTTAGACATTTCTGACAAATGAACTGAAGCATCAACTCCCACAGAAAGAATAAGAAATAAAATCCCCACTGAAAAAAACAAAACCACCAGCCCCACCTTTTATTTCATGCACATACGAATTCTTTGCACAAAAGACACATTTTTGCCCCAGATCCCTCCAGGCACCACAGAGGAAGGCTCTCGTCATCAGAAAGTTCACAGGACACACAAAAAGGTCTAATGCAGCCCCCAAAGCCGCTGCTTGCCAGGGACGATGGGTGTCACCGAGCCAGCCCCGTCCTGGAGCCCCCGAGGCGCAGAGCTTCGTCCATCCCGCACAGCCTCTGTGCACGGCCAGGCCGTAGCTGATCACTATGTTCAAAGCACAAAAGGGTAAAGTTTGTGATTTTTTTTAAACTTTATTGAAGACAGGAGTGTGCTTCTCTGGAGTTTTTTACTTCACCTACAAATTATGTCTCAGTCATTTCTGTTAATCAACCAAAGTTCTCTACAGACTTTATTTTTGTACAATATTCATTTTATAACTTTTTACGAAATAAAACTCATTTCTATTGTTACTCGGCTTTCACTTGTGCTCCTTCCCTGTTCTCCAGTGCTTTGGAGTCGCAGCATCGCCCTGTCACCAGCACGTATGGGACAAGGCTGGGGGAACAGGAGGCCTCTCCTCTTCCATCTCCCCCCTGCTTTAGCGTGCGTCAGAGAGCTCTGCAGCTCCCTAGCAAGACAAGCAGCAACAGCACCGTGATGGCAGAGAAGCGGTTCAGAGCCGCGTGGTGAGCAGTGGCACGGCGAGAGCCTCGGTGGCAGGCTTGAAGCCCCGTGTCACTCGAGCTGCCCCTTGCCCCCGCCAGGCTCAGCAGCGTCGCGGTGGCCACGGCTGCGCTCGGCTGCAGTTCCTCCCCTCCCGTCCGAGGGGATTTGCCTTTTGCTTTTCTTAGCGAGGTTACACCAGCTGAACTAAATTCCATTCGCTCGGCAGTCCTTTGTCCTTTTTGTTTAAATAGGAAAATACCAGTTGAAGACTCTTCCTCCACCATCCTGGGAAAGATGAAGGTAGGTTTTTGTGGCCGTTGCTAATAATATTTTTCCACTATTTAGTGTTAAACGCTGCAGTTCCCATCACAGAGCCACAGGTTTTAACACCAAGCTTTGCACACTCCTAGAAACGGCCAAGGAAAGGAAGAGAGAGCGCCTGAGCAGCGAGCGGGAGGCTCCGAGCTCTCCTTGCAGATCAAACACTTTTCCTTTTAATGGGCAGCATATGGACGCCTTGCTTTCATTTGCGGCAGGCGCAGCCACGCACGCAGCTCTCGGCCGGCCCCGGGACGCGGCGTGGCGCCGGGGCCGCCTCTGGAAGCATTCGCTGCGCGGGACACGGCTCCTCCTGTGCCCCCGGCCCGCGGGCGGAAGGGCCGTCCATCCGTCTCCTTCAGCGTGGCTCGCGGGAAGCGTTTGGCACAAAGAGGACCTGCAGCAACGCAGTCAGCAGAGCTCACGCACTTTCCAAAGAGCTGCACTGCACGTCTACGTAGGACGTAGCTGGGAGATGCTCTGAAGATGAAATGTTGGTCCATCCAGCTCCTCTTACGCGGAGCGGGAAGCACCAGCACAAAGCAGAAGCTCTGCTTGGCTCATGCTGACCTGGGTAATAGGGAGCAGAAGCAGATTTGTTTGCGTGAAGCTGTTACATCCTCCTGCCCCAATCTTCCCCATGAGGAAAACATCAGATAGAGTAGTTGGCATCATCAGTTTAACCTTGGCCTTGCTGGGCTGGCACTTGCAGCCTTGCTTTCTGGTGGCAGTTCAGGATTGCAATATTTCTCCAGCACCCTACATGCACTAAAGCAGCTTGAAACATTATGCTGTCAGGTTGTGTAAGTATAAAAGAAACATAAAGGACCTAACAAAGTCCCGTTTTTCACTAGGCATAACTGACACCCAGAGAGACCTTGCATCGCTGTGTGTGTAGCAGGGACAGCACGACTGCAGGACTGCCCTGGAAAGAGCAGAGCAGGGTCCAGTTCAAGGAAATTATTTGCAGAGAAGAGGTTGCACCAAAACCTCATAAATATTTACACTTATTTGATCCTAAAACCAAGAGGACCTAAGTTCAATCAGTGGAGATCTTGATAAGGGCGCTTTTTTTTTTTAATCTGTGCTCTTTTTTGTTCTTTTTTTGTTGTTTTTCATTAGTTAGCATTGTGCTATCAGGCAAGAGGGGATGATCAGAGGCTCAGGATGTATCATGAACAGCTGAAGGGGGATGCAGATACTTTGCAGGAGTGCATGTCTGTTGACACAACCTGCACATTTTGCTGGCAAGGGGGCTACAATGAAATCTGCAATTACATCAGGTCCTTCTGCAAACTGCCAGGAAGCTCCATGCCCACAACAGCCTGGCATTGTCTGACACACTGGAGAATGCATGAACTAAGCATGAAATAGTCCAAACTTTGTTTGAAGTTGGGTTGTTTCACCTTTGCCCGCTAAACAGAAGAAAGGACAAAGGCAGCCAGTGCCGGGGTCCTTCACAGAGCAGGAGGAAACCAGAAGCAGCCTCGCTCCTCGCCATCTGGATGGCTAACCAAAAATACAGAGGAAAATATCAGGACGAAGAAAACAAATGGAGCTGACACACTGTATAAATAGGTCTTCAAATGTCATGCGTGGCTGGAACAAAGATGTTTTGTTCCAAGGCAAGAGACAGCTTGAAACGGCTCAGTAATACACATTGAGAAGTTTGCTTATTTGGAACAGTCCTCTACTAATGAAAAGGTTAATTGTGTTGCAATGGAAAAGAAAAAGGGCTAAGCAGAGGCCAGGCCTGCACTCCGCACCCTAGCAGAATTTCCCACTGGCTTCAAGCGAAGATTTTTCTCTTGCAAACATCACAGGACTAAGACAGTAAAGTTGCAACACATTACACAGGAGGTAGTCACGGGTCAATAAAAATAGCTGAAGGAACCATACAGCTTAGCCGTATCAATCCCACCGGCTTCTCAAAGAGCCCCAGCAGCTGCTGCCAAGAGGACCCGGCGCTGGGCTCAGCCCGGTGCCAGGAGGAGCCCCTGCCCAGGCACAGGAGCCCACAGCACCGGTGCTCGAGGCCGGCACGGACACATCTGAACTCCTCGTGGGCTTTTTGACTCACTCGGCGACTGCGGCGTTTTAGTCGCTTCTCTCAGGAGCGTCTCACGCCAGCGCACAAGAAGAAACTGTAAAGAGTATGTGATGGGCCTTTGAAGGCTGTGAGAAGGCTGCCAAAGGAAGCAGAAGACCTAAACTTCTGTGAGGAGCTTCTCTACCTCTTCTGCGACGTCCCCCAGGGATCCTGGCCCTGGCAAGCAGGTGCAGGCTTCCTCCTGCTGCTGCCCGAGCCTCAGGCTCCCCGAGCACTGGACGGGTTAACACTCCCCTTAGGAAAAACACAAACATCAGTCCTGGCCCAAGCCCACGAGCCTTATCCTCCAAACAGGCCTCAGCGACCTACCAGAGCTGCTCCATTGACTACCATGGAATCGCTCCAGTTCTGCAGGAATGTAAACAAGTGCACCAGAGCCGGGAACGTGCTGGCAGGGTTCACACGCGGCTATGAAGACTGCATCCTTTTACAGCCCCTTTAAACTTTTTCCTCCTGTTCCTCCCAAGCCCCTGGTACTAACATGCCCTCAGATTGCTTCATGTGTCATGCAAGCGCCCAAACTCCAAGGTTTTTCCCGGTGCCTTTCCCAGGCCTTTCTCCCTCTGCAGTGCCGCCCTCCCACAGGTTTCTCTTCCTGTCCTGTCTCGCTGCTCCCTCACTAATCTCTAGTCTCCAAGATGCTGTAAACATGTCCAAACAGCCCCTTAGCTCAGGCTAAAATCTTCCCTCTACGAGATGCAAACGGGTCAACAGGTGGTCTCTGTTAGAATTTGGGTGGAAGTCATTTTTACGACCACCTCCTCTGTAGGTGAAACGTTTCTTTAAACACACACACACAAGTTAAAGAGAGGCGCAGTTTTAATAACTGATAACGTTTATAAAGATACGGAAATTCCTCTCTCACTGGTCCTTTGAAGGGTTAGAGCAGCCATGCAAGCAGGGCGGTGGTGGGATCACCAAGCTCCAGGCTCTGTCAGCTGCCTCCGACTGTGAAAGGAAAGAATTGGGAAAAAAAGGTAAATTCAGAGCAATGTTTTTTTCCGCTGTAGAACCACCCAGCTTCCAAGAATTAGCAATTCAGGAACACCCTGAGCCATATATACATATATATACACACACTTTTTTTTAAACCTCTGTTTAACAACTCTCCACAGGTCTTTTTCTTCTCCCCTCCTGTGAGGGGACCTCCTTCCCGTCAGTTTACTCTTTAGGTGTCCCCAGTACTCTGTGGCAATTTAAATCTGTACAAGACAAGCAAGTACATCTCTTTGGATAAAACACCCCACAGCGTCTCCTCCTGTGGCCCAGGAGTAATGAAGTGGCAATACCTGCCACCTTCTCTTTCCACTTCAGAGAACCCTCCTATCTCCCTCCATTCACATCCCATCTCTTGCGGTTTGACCACACTGCTCCTGAGGGGAAGATGCTCCCATCAGGATGCTGGATGGGAGCAAATCCTGATGTTCACCATAGCACAATGATATTTCCTTTTTTCTATTCCTTTTTCAGCAATTCTTTTCAGGTCCTGAACTGGGAATACATCAGAATCAATACAACTCATTGCAGCTTTGGGAACCCCCTTTGTTTAACACTGAACTTTTCTGCCAAGTATCAGGTCTGTACCTGACTGATGCAAATTGCATCCCTCTATACGACGGCCTCAGGCAAGCGAAGGAAGATCTTGCCTTCCTGATCTAAAATAACTGTGATTACAAGACTTTGAGCAGCAGCTATGGGGCCAGAATGGCATAGCCCCAGGGCTGGGCTGCCGTGCAATAGAAATAAAGACACTCAGGTGCTAGAGTTTTCTATATCTGAAGATATCAAGTCCCCAGGTTTAAGAAAGTTATTTGACTTCAGGAAGGATCTTGCGCCTCACGACTCACACGGGTTAATTAAAGGGATCTGTCTTGAGGGAGTGACCCTTGGGGCCACACTGGATCGTAAAGGATGATAGTCAACTGCTGGCCCTTTTTGAAAACAGTAATTAGTGGAGGAAAGTGATATGGCATCACTAGTCCAGGAACCAGCAGCGGTGGTGGTGATGAACAAGGGGTTGAGGGACCCAGAAGGTGGCACTGGCCAAGGCCCAGGCTGTGGCTGTCTGTGGAAAGGGTTTTCTTTCAGGCCAGGAAACAATGAGGGAAAAGCAAAAATGTACCCAAAGGAGGAAGTTCTGTGAAGGCTCCCCCATGGCTTAAGGTGCCACTGGGAGGTAACAAAAATGACAATGAAACAGGGAGCAGATGTTTGGGAAGGGCTGGATAATACTGCACAGCAATATTTTCTGATATTTATAAGAGCTCAGATTCTGGTAACTGCAAATTTCTTTCTAGGAAGGATATCTCTTTGTTACACATAAACAAAGTTGGTCTGGTTCTGGACAGGTAAAAATTACTCCAGAAAACTTGTAATCTGTTTCATAAATATACTAATAAAGGCTTTATAATACCTTAGGCTGATTTCTTAGTGCCAGTAATACATAATCATTATATACCAATGCAAGTCAGTCTCAGAAGTAGACTTTGATTTATCTCTCACTGTGAGTCTGTACATTATGCGCAAGTATGAATGAATGAAGCATCTCTGCCCTATGGTATCACTCCAGCTAGCTCCTGGGGAGGTGGTTTTATCCCAGCTGATCCCCTACATCATGGTCTTTTCTTTTGCAGTAGATGTGATATTTGCTATATTTTTTTGTGTACAAAAATCCCTCACAGATTTCCTTACATAATACTGGTGAATTTTTTTTTTCCAGGAGAAATAATTTACAGCCTCAGACTGTTTCAATGTCCTTTTTTATTCCTTGAAAGATAAACAAACCAGAAGGAGTGCCCAGAATCAGAGGCCAAAGTGATGCTAATGTAGGTAGACCAAGAAAGTTCATTAGAAAGTTAAGTATATTGGTTTAATTTACCCAGCTCGTGATCCATCATAAATCCCCTCCATCATCTTTGACACTGTCTAACTATAGACTCAAAAGTGTACTTTAAAATTACTCCACGTGAAGCATTTTTGAGCAAATATGGTAAAGCCTCTCTTAAAAACAAGGGTAATCCCTCTGAGTCCCTATGGGCTCAGTCATGTTTATTCATCTCTTCCAGTGTTATAACTCAATAAATACTGCTATGGCTTAGCTAGGACAGCCACTAAATGTATAGTTTTATGGCCGAGTCTGCTCTCTGGCGCTCATTTAATCATGTGTTTTATTGTCAGCTCTTCTCAAACTGTCAGACGTTGTTCCTTATGAGGGAGAGACCTGCTTTCTGTAACACACATCCCCCTGGTCCCACTCATCATTTGCTGCTATTGCCTTTTTTTCTCTAGGCTGTTGATGACATTTATGACTGTTTTCCCCCAAAGAAATAGTATATTTTTAAAACAGAGCCTCTTTTTCACTTTTTAGTGCTCTGGCTCTATAATTTCTCACACGCTAGAAACGGCCCAGCTGACGTGCGGAGCTCTACACCCAGCCTCATCCAAGGGAGGAAAGCAGCAGTGAAAACTCCCTGTATGTGCTGGGTTTGCCTTGCTTTGGGAGGCTCCAAGGAAAAGCCCTTTCCCCTCCGCTGGGTGGCATGCACACAGAGGCAGCATGGCACATGGCTGGTGTGTTCCTCACCATGGGAAGACCAGGCACTGGGTGCTCCACTGGCTCCTGCCCTCCTTCCGCAAGCAGGGACACTGCGAGCATGGACAACACAGCCAAAACATGGACAAAAATATATGTTTCCTTGAATTCCCATTGGACACTAGTCACCTCTTCACAGGAGCCTGACAGAAGCTACTAGCAGGATGACATTGTAAGTTTGGATCTCAGCATGCAGATATCCTGAGACTGTCTGCACCTACATGGTCCTCTGAACCTCATCCAAAGAGTAGCACAAGGATAAGGGGGGAAGAGATACAACTTCAGGAGTTACTGGCCTCGTTTAGACCTAGAGAGACTCACACAGGCAAGTGTTTAGCAATGGGAGCCAGGCATGCAATCTGCTTCTGGGACTTTTATAGGTCTCCACATACAAATATTTTAAAAAGAACAGAAAGGACTCGCTGTTTTGACAACACTTTTTGAAGTGCAGTGGCTCGTTTCTCCACTAGAGAATGATGGCTTAGCAAAACAGAAACCGTTAGTGAGAACTCACCCGTCCAGCCAACATTTTCTATGGCAGCTGATAAAGGGGATTTCGTCTCATCTCTCCCCGTGGACTTCACAGAGCATGTGACGACCAAGCCGAAACAAAAGGCTCTGGTGTTTTGGAAATGAAATATCTCACCAAGCTTTAGCAACCTCAGCTATTCCCTCCTGTCACTTCATTTTCTTGCAGTCCAGACAGACCAGCCTCAACTTTACCACATGGACAGTTCAGACCACAGCCCTCTTACACCAAATTAATGTTAAACAAATTAGTGGCGTGCAAAACCACCTGCATCTTCATACAGGTGAAGTCTGGCCTTGTAGAGGCCACAGAACCTTCTTTTCTGGGGAAATGTTTTAAGTAAAAAAAAAAAATGGAATGACTTGTGTTAATAAAAAATGCAATTCTTATGTCCAGTACTGTTCTGCAAGTAAGTTGTTTCCATCCTCACAAGTCCTGTCAACACACTAATCAGACATTAAGCAGGACATGCATATTCACATCATTTGGGCGAAAGCAGAAACAACGGATTGGACAGACAGCAAATCATTGCAGAAGAGCCCTGCTAAAGATCATAGCAGGTAATAATTTATATAAGGTCGGCTTAAGCAGAGCAACATAATTTGAAAATGGAGTGAGAATACTGTGTTAAGTCCCAGAGTTTTAGTCTCATTCCCAGGGCACTTTGTCGGCGGTTACAAGGAAGTGTGTGATTTAGGGCTCCCCAAAACCCACTCTCTCTCTAGCCTCTTTGCTGCCAAGTATTGCAGCAGATGGCCCAGCAAAGGAGACAAAGGCGAAGGAGAAAGCAGAAAGGCCTCTGGCATGGTCAGGGTAGAGGATGGAGTACAGTATTAGTATCTCAATTGAACTAAAGAGAATCTTACAGAGAGCAATAAATATGTGTTTCCCAGCCTCAGCAGGGTTTTGGCTGAGGGGAGCCCACTGCAGTTGCTGAATCCCTGTGCACGAGCTTTGCAGATCTGCCAGCTCCCTCTGCAAGATGTCCTGTAACATGTGTACACAGAGTATCTGGCAACAATAATCCAGCCAAAATGAAAAATGCTTCCCATTCATTGCAAACAAACGGGCACAGTGCGGTACCAGGCAAACTTGCCCGAGACAAACGGCCTTCCGGAGGAATAAGGAGTCGAGTGAAAAGAGTGCGGGGCCTGGGGGCTCCCGGCAGGAAGCGTGTGGGGACCATGACTTCAAAGAGGTGAGGAGACATCTCGGAAAAGAGCAAGTTTCCAAACGCAGCCTTTGGGTTTTGCTCTGGAAGAGCAGAGCTGGAAGAGCCCTGTGAGCAGCGTCCTGAGCAGCCCTGTGGCTTTGAACATTGCTGCAGACCCGGGTACCTTCTGAGGGGGAAAAAAAAAAAAAAAGGTGGGGGGAGGCTTTTTTTTACTCTATTTTTGAGGCATTATCTAGCAAAGATGATGATTCTGCTACTCCAGGGTATTGGACGAGCAAGCCCATGGGAACAGTTTAGACTAAAACAGTTGCCCTGTTCATACGCTCACCTAAACAGCGATGTTGCAGATCAAGACCTGGGGGCCAAGCTGATTGTCTCTACAGTCAGGCCCTTCCTTCAAATTCACCCCTCGCTGATACAAAATTGGAGCCATTCAAAAAGAATCAATAAGATATGAGATGTACGCTATGTGGTATGTATACCACTGCTAACTGTGTAAGAGATCCCTGTGTGAACCACAACTGAAAACTAAAATCTTTTCCTGAAAAATGTGTTGGGTTTGGCTATTTGGATTTGGATCACATGTGGTGTGAAAGCTGAGACATAATGTGTAGATAAGATTTAATTCTCATTTCACCTTTGCCATATACTTATTTATAGACACCAACAATGTATGCAATGCAGAGGGATTCATAAACTACCTTGGCTATAGGACTGCAATGCAAATGTAATCACTTTCACAATGAACACACAAAGTGCAAGTATCAATGGCTAATCTGATCTGCAAGCAGTCACAAACTGATAGATTCACTGCATCGTTCCCCTTATTATTAGTGTAAAAAGCAGACTCACCGTTTGGTGAAATACTGCACGGACTAACCGTGGGCAGCAATGGTACCTGGGTGCAGTTGGGATGGGAGGGCCCTGGTGGGAGCTGTCCTGCTTTCCCCTGTAAACGCTCTGTTTTTGTTTACTTCACTAAAGTTTAACTTGGCTATGATTTCATGACTACTGAATTCACACTGCCCCTGACTGAGCCATAGAATAGCGAAAGACTCAATAAAGATGAGTGACATCATTAACCCAATACAGTAGCTATTCAGATGTACGCCGTAGTCTCCTTACATAATCACCTAATTTTAGCTCCTGAGTGAACAACATACAGTAACATAGTATATTGTGAGCCCTGAATAACTGTCAGATATCCAGATGCTTTTGTCAAGGTTACTTTATTTCCCTAGTTTAAAATTATTTCCCTAGGCAAATCTCAAGGGGGTGGTTTTCCTTAAGCAAAACTTCCCCTCCAAATGTGTTAGAGGCTCCTGCGTCTGCTGATCATCCTCACACATCGTTTCCAGGTCATCACAGTCATAGTGTTGCTTAGGGTGCCCATCCACAGCACAGGACCTTGTGCTCTTACAATGTTTGTCGAGAAGTACAGCACCGAGAAAACCATAAAAGCCTTAACTCAAGCACCAGACACACACGTGCTCAGCCGAAGGGCACCTGGTTTGGTAAAGTTATTTCTTGTTCTTCTATAAAATACCTACAAGAATCCTTTTTAACCAGAAACTTTTGTGGGCAAGGACTTCTTTTGGCTACGTGCTACTATGAAAGCATCTGCAGGCCCGATTCCCTGCCCTCAATTAACAACAGACTCATGCATATTTGATGCCATTTCTAGGTACAAACTGCAGACACAAATTCTATCGCTTAGATGTGCTGGCTGTGGTGCAGTGTTGAAAAAAAGTCTCAGATGGAAGTCCCATTTTTGAAAAAGAAGTTAAAAAAGTGTAAAAAGCAGAGCTTTCATTTTAGGAATTTATGTGTGATTGTCACCCAGGCGCTGCGTATGCTTTCCAAGTGAGCTCTGTACAAGCACGTGTACAGCATGTACAAGCACCATGGGACATACTACGTACAAAAACAATTCAATGAACCCCTTTGACCTAATTAACCTTTCTTAAGCTTTTGGACTGGCAATTTTTTTTTAAAAAAAAAAAGGAAAAATAAAAACAACAACAAAAAACACTCAAGCAATAAGATTCTCAGCTTTAAATACCTTCTGTTGTGTCTTTCGTCTGCATAACTTAAGGCATTAAATCTCTAGGCACTACTCAAACCCTCCCGTGCCACAGAAACACATTGCAAAAAGCTGCAGAAAAGAGAGAGAGAGAAAAACCTGCGCTGCTCGTACCGAGGCCCTCTGTTAGAGAGCACGTAAAAGCAATAGTGACATTTAAAGGCCACGTCGCATTCCACGATCCCCGGCAGCGCGGTGCTGCTGGCGCTCGCGACGCCCGTTCCGCGGGCGGCTCCCGTCCCTGCAGCCTCTCGCCCGCTGCGGCCTGGAGCGGCCGGCGACCCGGGCCCGGCTCATCACCTCGGGGACGGGCTCGGCTGGGCTGGCTCAGCTGGGCTCGGCCCTCCTGCTCCGCAGCGCTGCAGGCTCAGCTCCGGCCCAGCTTATAGACACTGCTTAGAACAGCACCCGCATCTCTGCAACAGCTATACGCTGTATGGCGCATATATAGCGTAAACGCTAAACCATCCTCGTTGGTTTGGGTAAGCTCAGCTCCTCCTCGCTCATTTCCACTGGCAGAGGTGCTGGTTCCTGCGCTCTTTCATTCTGTAGAACTGGCCCAAGATTTTGGTGGTGGTGGTAGTAGGAGGCCAGCACACAGAGTTCATGTCAAGTGCTGATTTTTTTGTGCTAAGGAGAGCAACTAGCAACCTGATGCTTTTTCCCCTCAGCGTTTATATTATCTATTGATATCATGGTAATTAACAACAAAAATTCTCCTCGTGGTCTCCCTGTGACACATCACTAAACACGTTTCATCTACATATTAAAACTGAAAATGAAAAAAGATTCCATCCTTGCCTCCAAAGCAGGCGGCGTCAGGATCCCTGTTCAGGATGGTGACTGAGACCAGCGGGAATGCTGGTCACGCTCCCTGTCAAGGAAGACAGTCTAGGTTTGTCACTGGGGTCCTGTCTGCTTCCCAGGCATTTCTGACACAGCGTAAGGTAAATTGTAAGATTTGATTCTGTCCAGAACGCAGACGCTGTGCCACCCTTGCCTGCCTTGTTGCAGGCAGAAGGCCCTACTTTTTATGCACCAGCCATTTTTTTCATTTGAAAAGTAAACTGGCTCCCGAGCGGTGGGGCAGTACACGCCAGTATCAGCACGGAGGTTTGGAGAGACAGAGAAGCACCTCCACATCTCAAAGAAATTGCTTTTTTCTCCCCCCCAGTTAAATGCAGGGAACTAACTGCCAGAATGAACTAAGGGATATAGGGGATATAAAGACACAAAGCAGAATTAAGTGTCATTCAGGGGAAATGTCCTAAGGCTCCACTTCAACTTCAGCCGCCTGCAGTTTACCTGCACATTGAAGCATTTAGTTGCCCATGGCAATCGAATGGCTGATAAAGCAGTTACACAGATCTGTTTGCAATTCAGTTGCAGGCACAAAACCACAAACGTTAGATTACAACCATAAGATAAGAGAATTACCCTGATTCAAAAATATGCCTTACAGACTTCCTAGCAGCAGAGAGATCCTGGAAAAGAGTACCGAAGGGATTCCGAGATAGCTGGGCTGTATTCCTAGATCTGCCATTAATCTGATTTTGATTAACTCCCATCTCATTCTTTTGCTTCTTCAGTCCTGGAGCTGTTTTTCCTACTTCAGTTCTTAGAGAAGAACCATCTCCAGTAAGTTTGAAAATAGTTGAACAGAATAAGAACCTGAATTTAAGCAGGGCTTCTCGTAATACAGCAAAAAGAAAAGGCAGGAATCAACCCTGGGATACTCAGTAGGATTTGATTAGATTACTTTTATTTTTTTAAAAAATGCAAATAAAGAAAAATTCAACCACTTCTCTTTCAAAACTGCCTAAAAGTCAATGGGGTGCCCTAGGGAGTAGGAGAATATACTAGATAGTGAGAAAAGTGGCCAAAAGAAAGAGAAGGGATATGCACCATTGTGATACTTATCTGCTTTATAGAGCTGAAGCTTCCTTTTTACTTTTCTTTGAATCTGTAAACCTGAGTTAAAAGGTAGTAAAAATTAACAAATGGACATTTTATAGAGTCTCAACCAAAAAGATTATCAGCTTCTGAGCAGCAATTTTTTTCACAACATTTGGGAGTGCAACAGCCCATTTCACAGCCTTCTTCATTCAAACATTTTTCCTCTGTAACCTTTCTTGTTTTACATGACAAATTTACTACCTGTTTAGAAAACTTTGAACATCCACTCATTAGTATCTTTATGACCACAGGCTGAAATGTACAGGTGTGTCAACCACAGAACCACCTTCATCCCTGTCTCTCTCCTACCTCTAGACCAGGGTCACCATCTGCCAGTGCCACCATGGCAGCAAGGTTTCCCAAGGCAGGGTCCTTGCAGAGGGACCTGCCACAGGCCTGAACTTCTGAGCTGAGGGTGGCTAAAAATGAGCACCTCGGCACCATAGAAAATCAACAAGACTGTTTTTAGCTCTATGCTTTTCTACATCTGTAGTAGTGCTTGCATTCAAATGAGAACAAAAATACCTTTTTTTGCCTTTCCTGTTTTGTGATTCTGGATAGCCCCGTACCTTGTTCCACTTCACAAAGGGTTAAGGCCAGCATCTCACCCAACCAGATCAGGAGTGAGGTGAAGGAGAGTTGGGCCATTTACTTTCAACTACTTACTGCAGGTTCTTCCACTTACCCCTTGTCAGCTCTCTCTCACATTGATGTGTGGGCAGCTGTGCTTCTTTTCTCTCGTCTTCTACGTTGCACCTAAAATACTGCCCAAATGAGACAGAGTAAACATCCTCAAGAGAACTGCTCGCCCAGACTCATGCTCTTTGACATATGTAAAGCATTACATCTAAAGCAGAATTTGCTAAATATCTTGTCCCCATCAATAAAAGAAACAACATAGATGTGCATATATGTGTATATAAATGTTTCACATAATAAAGACAGAATTGATCTCAGTTACTTTAGCATGTGACATGTTAATCTGCAAGAAATGATAGGTTGCACGATGGGGCTCTGACATACTTTTGGCAATGCAATGCAGGAAAACATTCCTTTTAGGATAATTTTCCAGGCCACCCTCAGCACTCAAGTATAATCCGCCTCATCTCAGTCAATGGTTTTTGTGTTACTGCAGGATCAGGGAGAGTCTCCTGTGAACCCGGAGCCCTCAGCGCTGGCGTTGTCTAAACCCTTCATTTTACAGGGTTCATGGATCCAAAAATTAGACATGGGCTATTTTATAAATTAACAAACCAAGAATCATATTCTCTTTTATTACGTGTGGTTATATGGTAGTGTTTAATGGACCAGCAAGTCCAAATCAGACTTCAGATATTTTCACTATCATTTACTTCCTTGAAATCTCCTTATTTACATAAAGGAAATGACATCAAAACCCAAACGGTACAAGGTCATTTTTCCAAGGCAAGACAGACAGTTTGAACCATTTGATATTCCCACGCAGCTGTAAAACAGAGCACCTGAACCACACACAACCTTACGGATATCCCAATGCCATCTGACTGGGAAGGAATTGCAGGAAGGCTTCAATGTGAAGAGTTCCAAACTAGAGAGGGAACAAAACCTTTTCAGTATGCTGCAAAGTCTGCTGTCTTCCTGCAACTTCCCTTGAAAGCTGCAGGCTTTGACGGATAACATTCAGAGAGCTGCAATCAAGAGCAGGCTAGAGAAAGCGGGTTTTTTAATCTGACAGGAGACAAGAGTTTGACTTTCAGAGCGCCAGCTAAATTTGCAAGGCAGTGTATAGAAAGGAGCGCTTTTAACTCATACGACATCCACATCTGGTGCTAATAAAGAGGGACCTCCCCACACGGTATTTACAAAGCCCATTTTCAGCCTAGAGCCACCGCAACTACTCTCGCCCTCCGTGGCGGCCCGCAGACAGAGCGCGCGACGGGGCCGGCCCGCGTCTCGCTCGGGCTGCTCAGGCGCGACCAGCCCTTTGGGCAAAACGCCACGGAGTTTTCGGCTGCCATGTCTGCGGGAATGCAGAATGTAAATTGCCATCCACCAAGCCGAGAGTCCTCCTACCACAGAGGAAAAGAAATAATCTGCATTTTGAATTATTGTTTTCCAGATGTATTATCCTGCTTTGGTCAGGGTGACTCCTTTTGTTATTTCCGGCGTCTCTCTTTCCAATATTCTCTCTTTCCTGCAATATTTGCTTGCATCATCTGTTAATTTCATTAACATCCTAGTTAATGATCTCGAAGGGGGTAGTTTAAGCTGTTATATAAAACCGGACATAAACTTCCGATTCTTGCAGCATCCCACCGATCACCTCCCACATATCCCAGTGCCCTGCTATTCATCATGATCCATTTCTTACTGTCTGCTGCAAATCTTCACACTGTGCTCATAAGTCATCATATTTTCAGGTGAAATTCCTGAATCTCTGTGCCTTAGCTTCTTACCACCTGCATACTGCTTCTGGTTTTCCTTTAACTTCTATATTATATTAAGGAAGAATTAAATTTGTCTGAACCACTACAGGACTTTTTTTTAGAATACCATGGCTTTGCTCCAACCCTGTGATGCTGGTAAACTATGGTGACACAGTTATAGGTGCTGTTATTACAGATTTGCTGGATAATATACAAAAACTAATACAGTTATGTGCATTACCATAACTGGAAACTTTATATTCTTCTCCAAATATTATAATAGATATACTTTTTTTTACTAAATAATCCAGACACTTATTTAAAATAAATATATCAAGATACATGGGAATTTTCTATGAATAATCAGATCTTATTTGCAGATCTCACTGAAAAATGCTGTAAGGACTTTGAGCAGTTGTTTACAGATTTGCTTGCAAAGGCTAATTTGAAGATGCTGACCTTTGTATTTGGAAGCCTCCTAACGTTAGTCGTTTCTGCTTAGGTAATTTAAGATGAAGAGCTGTTTTCAAACTGCATAGCAGTTTCATCACAGAGTGACCCCCTTGCTGATGCTACAGGGGATGTCTTTTATTAGAATCACATGCTCACTCCTAAGTTTTATGCCTACTGCCAAACAGTCCCTTGCCTGCAGAACTTCTGTAAACTTGGATCTCACTACACCAGAGAGATACCACCAAGTAACAAGGGAAAGGAACAGTGCAGGAGAAGGATAAAACCAACTAATGCAGAATGGCTGCACTACAACTTGTGCTGTTTATGTAGGTCAAAGAAACAAAGAATTTGCTAGGCTAATCAAACTCGGAATTGAATAAAGAAATAATCTAATTCAGATCTAATTTTTTTTTTTAAATACTATTACAGAAATAGTTTCAATAACAATGCAGTTAATTGTTACACACACAATTCCCAGTACCGGTCCCTCCTCTCACCATGTGCTCACCTCTCTGCTGTCCATCTGGGTCCTAAGCCAGTGGCTTCAGGCTTGGGGATTGCTGAGAAAAACAGGGTATTGAGGCAAGTTCTTAGCATTTCCATTTCTTTGCTAGGAGAAGGATGCTGATGTTTAATGTGGTGTGTTCTTGTTCTCACAGAAGAATCCGCATGGGGCTGTTTTTAATGTATTTTGTAAAATGCACTAATTTCTTGCTCTTTCTTCTCTGGTCTACAGTTCCATGTTAGGGACAGATTTACTAAGTATAACATGATTTATATATGTTAGATGCTTAACTTTCGTCCTCTTTGCTGTCCCCAAAACAGCTTTACCCATGTCTCAAAGTCATATTCCTTGAATGACCAATCACTGACCACTGGCATGTTGCTTACAGCCCCAGGGTTGCAGGCCTAATCCCGTGTCCATACCTTCAAATCTCCCACTGTCACCACACGCATGTACTCCTCTTTGCCCCATTTTAATTCTAGGGTCATAAGTAGTTCATTATCATGTGTAATTACTACCCATTAATTACAAAGCTATAGCTGCAGGCTCCACAGTCAGGTACATGTGCTGTGGAAACCACCAGAGAGTAGCGAGATAAAATTTCCAGCACAGGAATGACAGTGCCCCTAAGGATGTGAGGAATGGAGACCAGGGGTGTTTAGTAGCATCCAAATAAGAGAAGTGCTTGCAGTGACCGAAACTATGGGACCTGCAAGCTAGGAGTCACCTACATACGTCTGCTCTTAAATCGAACCATTTATTTCATCCTAGATGAGCTGTAAGGTCCATTGCACTGCAGCCTCAGCAATACTGACAGGTATTATTAACAGAACGCAAAAATAAGGCCCAAAGATGATGGTGTAGAGTAAAACCTCCCCCATGCCAGGGTAAGAGCAGGTGGTGAAGAGGAAAGCCACCGAACAAGCAGCACTGCTGTTCCTTCCACAGGCAAGACAAGCCCAGACCTCACTGCTTCTGACAGCCTTGGACGCGTGTGACTGTACTAACCCAACGCACACCTATGGGCTGGCCCTACCCGTGTGCTGCTGCTCCCTGGCACAACATGACAGCAGACAATATTTTTTATCATAGGAGAAGAATTAAAGGAAGTGAGAATCCAGGATGAAAATCCTCCCCCCAAAAGCAACAGGCTGAAAACACATCCAGAATTGTAGGTTATAGAAGTTGAACAAATTGGTATTGAGGTCTCCAACACCACACATCGTAAATGTCAAAAAAATTCCTGTTGGACACAAAGAGACAGAGCCATTAAACAAATCTTGAAACCAAGGACATCAAAGGAATCCAGCAATTTCTAGGTGCAAGTTAACTATTTTTCCAAAAATTTCCGAGTACACTAATTAGAAGTCTATAGATCCTTAAGAAGATGAATGTTGGATAAAACATTTCCTTCCCATATGTGCATACATAATTTCGTGGATCTGTCACTAACCAACATTTTCATTAGTGGCTTAGCTGAATGAACACAGAATATATTCTTTACATATGCTGACAACTAGAAGCTCTAAAAAGCCGCAGGCACTTTGGGGTCAAGAGAAAATTCAAAATGATCTTAAAATGGAGACAGAGTCCAAGAAAAAGTAGTGAAATGCGGTGAAGACTAAGGACAAAATGCACTATTTAGGAATAACGCATAAACACCAGGCAGTGAATTGGCTGGGCAGATGCTCTGCCAAGAGCTTCTGAAGCTTGTGGGGAACTAGGAAGTGAACACAACTCAATGCCACACTGCAGAGGAAAGAAAACTGTCTGCAATGGGACATGCAAACATTTTCGTGTTTGCTAAGTAGTGCTAAAGAAGTAGCATTTGGAACACCAAATACTTGCAGAGCAAGGCAGAAAAAGGGCAAAAAACAAAGTCAGTATCCCGGAAAACATAAACCATGAGGGAAAACTGGAAAAAATGGAGGAAATACAAGAAGAAGATTACTATCTTCTACATCAAACACAGTAAAAAGCTGATGCAAAGGAGAAGCTCATAAACTAACTTTCTTGGCAACTGGGATTAGGATAGGAACCAGTGGGTTTAAATTGTTGCAAGAACTATTTTTCTTAGAAAATATGAAAACTTTCTGCTGGTAAGAAGAATGAAGCATTAGAACTGATTGTTTAGGAAAGTTGTGAAATCTTGACCATGGGCTTATTTGACAAATATATGTCAGAACTAGTTCAGACAGAGCTATATTTTTTTTTTTGCCACATTTTTTTTTGGTGATTGTTTGTGAGAAACATAGCATGAAAGCTATGGCAGCAAAGATCTTATTTCCCATGCTTTCTGTATCAGGCCTCTTTTGAGTCATCTCTCAGAGCACAGGACGAACATGTTGTCTGATCACCAGGAATTAGAAAGCATCATGAAGAAAGCAAGGCACTTGAGCAACATGTAAGTTACCAAGATCCCAACATGCTAATCTGAGAATAGGGCTGCTACCCAAGTGGTAAATGGGACAGGCTGGCAGCATGACACAGGACCTTCACTTCCAAAATAGGAAGCTTTGGCAACCAAAGCAAACTTCAGCCAGGATAATGTGCTACAGACATAAATATCTTGCGTTTCAAAGCTATCCAGACTGCAGGAAGCAATTAGATGCTGGATTCCTGGAGGACGGGTGAGGAGCGCATCTTTTTGAAAACTCTGTTTAAATGGGATTAACCAAAAATCCTAGAGGATTTCAAACTCCTGTAATCACATGAGTCCATACTTCAAATCCAGGCAAGCATATAGACATATCTACTGGCCAGCTATCCAACTGTTTACTTATATGTATGCATGAAACAGTGCAATATAGGAAAAGAACTGTGGGATCAGGAAGAGGTAAGGGGACACATAAAATCATAAAATTATTCAGAAATCAGAACCAGTCTGTAACAATGGTAACTATGGGGCTTTTGATATACTCTCATTGCTGAGAGAGGCTGGCAAACACACAGGTATTTAACAGGTCATGAAATAGAAGACGGGTTTTGCAATATAACATATGCCATACAGCACTACCGTGACTAACAGGCCACAATAAAGGACATCAACATTCAGATGATTCAGGATTAAACGCGGGTGTGAGCTACAGATGTCTCAAGCTGGATACCCACAAAGGCATCAGAGGTCACAAAGACAGCCAAGTGGGCAAAGACCCAACCAACAGAATGGTGCTTTTACTCAGCAATGCCAGCTCATTGCAAAACACTCCTCAGGGTTCAGTAGCGATTAAACTGATAAAAACTCATGATTTCTTTTCCCGTAAGAAATATTACTCTACA
This sequence comes from Eudromia elegans, assembly GCA_003342815.1. NCBI lineage: Eukaryota > Metazoa > Chordata > Aves > Tinamiformes > Tinamidae > Eudromia > Eudromia elegans. Next base: position 2,312,159 of record PTEX01000008.1, on the reverse strand, counting down.
GTGCAGCAGAAAACAAGCAAGTCAAGGAAAATCAAACCAGACACATAATTACAGCTAAGGAGTCAAAGACCAGAGCCCTTAGGGCACAAATGTACAGCCCTCATTAGCAACCACAAAACAAAGGTCAAAGTACCATCTTCAATAAATTATAGGTCATAGGAAGTACCTCTACAGAGATGAACCTGAACAACTGTAAAATAGTCACAAACACACCAAAGAAAAGTGGCAGGACTCAAGAACAAAAGTAGTCTATTGTAGAAGACTTAAAATGTAAGGTACATGAGCGATACAAATGATTGTGGAGTGAAAATAGGACCTTTACGCCAAGTGTAATGACACAAACAAGGAAAGGGAAACTAGGCTGCCCATTGGCTGGTCAGCTGCAACCACCAACAGGAAAACCTCTGGCCCTATGGAGAGGCATATAGCACTGAACACTGGCTGTAGCAACTCTCTGAGCTTCAGCATAAAGGCCAAAAGAGCAAAAATTGCTATATAGAAATATCTAGAAACTGCACGAAACAGAGGGAAAAAAAAAATCCAGCCCTGGAGGAGGTGCTGGGGAAATCAAAATACTAGAGATGAGTGGCACCTCTGTAAACAGGTTTTTCAATGAAACCAGCAGACAAACAAAAAACCCTCTGCCCTGCTCCAGAAATACGAAAACAAAAGCCCATCTCGACTCTGGCCAAATGTGTAGCATATGGAAAACTAACATCACAACTTGGCAATGACTAAAACTAGAAAGGGAGGCCCTAGGTGAAAATCTAGAAGAAAATTACATTCATATACAATTAGCACTAATATTGTTTCTAATATTCCGCTTTCACATAGGGCTGGACCTTTCATACCAAGTACTTATTCATGTTAATAGTTTTCCCTGGACAATTCAGAATGATGACTCAGAATCTCCTACCTCAAGTATGGCCAAGCAGACTCCTCATTTCTCCTTCCTGACTGGATTAACTCTTACTATTGAGCTATTGGGAAATTATATATTATGAATAATAATAACTTGAACTCTTAAAACAGAGAAAGAAATTCTAACAGTGTTCATTAGCAATAAAAGTGAGAAAACAAGATCTAGCTGCTTAGAATAAATAACATATAAGGAAATGTTTTACCTATTTAATTTTCATTCCTCTTGAGCTCAGAGAAGTTGCTGCATTTTTCCTCCTCTGCCTTTCCCTCCAGCTCTGCTCTCCACTAAGACATGCTGTCGCTAACAGTAGAAATCATAAATTGTTTAGAGTCCACCTAAAATGAAAGGACCTATTAAATCTTTTTAAAACTTATCACTGTTTTGTGAAAATTTGTTTGAAAATGCTTTATTTTGCAGTGTATTGTTTGGATGAAGAAAAATAAAATAAAGCCTTTAGTGAAACGATGGTCACTAACATTAATTAGCCAAGGGGAATGTTCCAAAAGGCTCTTTAGCAGCTCCTGTTAACAGTTGTTTCTCTTCACCTTGTATTTTATTTTCTCCTACTTTTCCTGCGTACCTACGCACTAAATCCTTCATATTAAGTATGACAGCAGCAATTGCAAACCAAGCATTTCCTTGCTGTTCTAAGTAAGTACATAATAAAAGACTTTCTAAAAGGCAAAATGATAAATTGCAGATTATTTATTGAGCTTCTTTTTCTTGAGCTTTGGATTATTCGATTGAGCTGATCAGAAGATTATGTTGAGTTAAAGCAGTGGGAATGTTTTGTTGTTGAAATGTTAGACAAATCTCATGCCACCTTTTGAGAACAGGCTTGTTTCTCCCTAATGTACAGAAACAATCACTGAAAAATAATAGGCATGGATGAAGAATTCACAGAATTTAATCACAATGTAGAGAACACTTGAGGAAAAAAATTAAGCTCTATTGACTGTATCAGGACACGTGTTTGAGGTTAGGAAGGTGATTAAATGCTTTGCTAAATATAGTTTCAGCAGATGCCTTCAGAATCCATTCATAATTAATAAAGCTTGATTGTTTATGATGTCTTCTGTTCTCGACTCTCAGTGGAAATGCAGAGTGCTTGCCTTATTATATATGATTATAATCACAATACCATATTGTATACTATTATAATCACAACATAAATGTCTAACTAGTCTAGATTTCTTTCTGCTTCTACTAAGAATATTAATTTTAAATGTCTCTGTCCTTCAGTTTGTGACATTTGCAATGCCGTGTTAAGCACTAAAAACCTTTCAATATTTAGAGAACCACCATCAGTCTTCAGAGAGAGCAAGTCAAAGAATATACAAGGAACACACAATTCAGGCATACAACAAAGTCAATACATACAAAGACTTAGTGATAAATATGTAATTCTGCTCTGTGTGAACACTAATCAGTACAAGCTAATCAGGTTAGGAAGCCTGAATAAAATTCTGTACCAACTAGAAATAAACATATTGGTTGTATTAAAACCAAACATATAATTCTCAGTTCCTATTTCACATTGTCGAAAAATAGCATTTTTATATAATATATATAGTTTACTGAACTTCACAGATAACTGATCTTGATTATTCCATAATAATAAATCTAAGTACTAGGGTAAACCATGTCCATTTGGAGGTAACCTGTTATAAGAAAAAAATGAGTAGCAGTTTGGGAATTTGTATAATTTTATTTTTGTACTTAAAATCCTTTAATATTGTCATGACACAGCATTGGTAAAGTTGGCAATAACAAAAAAGAACATTTAGCAATATTCTGAATTCACCAGAATTCTATTAAAAATTATAACCACAGATATTTTTCCTTTACATCACAAAGTTAAGTAACTGACACACAAAGGAATTTTCCTTTGTACAATATAATTCATTCCATTATTACAAAATTCTGATGTATAATTACAGTCCACTGTAATATAACAATCCTTTTCAAACTGTAGGTATCAAAATAATTTAAGCTTTCAAAGGTTTTGACCTGACACCCAAAACAAAGCAATACATGCTGCACTTTGATACTCCTGAATTTTTCTTTAAGCAAAACTCTTCAAATTTTACGTTTTTTCCACTCTGGCTTGTCTTTTTCATCATCATCTTGTTCCACTTCTGCAAAAACTGTTTTTGGTTGTGTTCTAGAAAAAAGTAAAAAGATGAAAATAATGATCAGATTCCAGTTCTTCTAGAAAGTGTATAAGACAGCAGAAAAAAATGACATCTTTTCTGTACTTACAGTGTATCTGATATTTGTCTATTTTATTTTCAACAAAAAACTATCAAGTGACATTCTAAAAATTCAAGAAACTTGCACTTCCCAGACAAAAAATGAAAGTAGGAAGAGAGGCATAACAAATAAGCATGCATCTCTTGCAAGTATTCTCTCTTCATCAGTTTGTGACTCTTATGTGTGTAGTCCATGAATAAAATTAAGATAGATGAGAATAAATGGATTTTAATATAATGTTAGAAAATGGAGCTATAGGCTGTCTCTTTTTATGACCAAATATATATATACTTCTTCCATTTTCATATTCCCTAGCAAGATAGCAGCCAGTAAACGAAAACAGAGCAGTATGGTTTCTGGCTTAGTCTATCCATGAAAAAAAATAGCTTCTCCTCCAGAGACTTCATCCAGCACTACTGTAACATAATAAAACTAATGATCTTCATATGAGAACAGAGTGTATCCTACAGCCAGGCTTGATGGTATCTATTCCTCCACTGTTTACTTGTATTTTAAATAACACTTAAACTTTATAAAAATAATTATTGATTACTTTCTAAACGAACATGGTAGAAGTAGCATTTCAACAAACTGTTTAGACATTCAGTTCTCCTGTTTTACACTTTAATCACTGTCTGGTCCTTTTTTTTCCAATCTAATTCTTAGCATAATCATTACATGGCTGAAACTAGATTTCTGCAGTTGGCTCTACTAGACTCCTCATTACAGCAAAGACATGTCAGAGTATAAAAAGCAGCCAAGACCGTCATCGTCTCATTAGAGTATTAACTAATGTTTTTACAGCCGCCAGAGGATGTGAAGCGCTAACTATTATTATAACTACAGTTATTTGGCAGACTCTAGAAAATGCATAAACCTTCACAAAATTGATCTGCCTTGCTTAACACGGTAGGCATGAAGTCAGTGGCAACACTGAATTAGAGAAAACAGCAAGCACTCAACCACTAAAGTCAAGGAGCAGGATTCTCCAGTTGTAAAATATATGGCACAAAATACACTTAAAGTCAACAAAACTAGTCAAAGACAACTTCCCATGTGCAGAGGATCTTTATGTTGGCTTGCCTTCTCCTTCCTCCTCCAAACTTGACTTGGAGGTGAGGAGTACACCAAGATGTTCCACAGATGGTTAGAAAGGAGCTCCTGCTGGGGGACTCTATTGGCACACGGTCCTTGAACCTCAAGGGTAGGATCTAGGCTGTGGGTCTCAGTACATCTAAGTATACTGTGGACACAGCTGATGACCTAAGCTAATGGAACTACATTGAAAGCAGAATTAAGAGAAAAGAAATAATATTCTCCCAATTAAAGAAAAAAAGTAATCTGAAGTTAGTTACATAAACTCTGCTTATTCAGTCACTGAAGGAAGATAAAAATAATCAGTATTTGAGCCAACACAGCCACCAGGGATGAAGGATCCCTGGCTGGAATACTGGATTTTGTTGGCTGCTGAAGAAATGGAATGTATGGAATCTTCTCTTTTCAAAACCTGTTGAGGGAAGTTTATTTATGCAGTTTTAACAGCCTACCTTCACTGTATCACACCACACACACACAAATAGTTATCTAAATGCCATGTGGGATCACACCAGGCCAGTACTGAGATGTCTGTTAGTACAGCACAACTGACTGAGTGTAAAACTATCACTTGTGACCACAAAACCAGCAAGAGTCATAATTTCAGTCTGAAACTTCCACCCAAAAAGCATGACTTTATTTCTGATATGAGTAATGGAACATGCATATTTACCAGAACAGGAATGGCACAGCAATACATTAAAAGTTATGGACTTCAGCTAATAAAAGCTATGTAGAGTTCAGGAAAGTGAATATATATATATATACTGTAGAAATTCTAATCTAGCAGTCACCAGCCCAAGAGAAATAATAGAGAAGAAATCAAGTCTGCTTGCTATCTCATTTTTAAAATTAGCATGAAATGGTTATGGCCTCTGCTCAGCTTAGAAATAAATTGTTCCACTTCCAAAAGGTAGATAGCGGTAATCAGAACACCTACAGTTATTCCTATGCCTGACTGCTTTAAAAACATGCACACAAATCACATTTTTCACTTTTGCATTATCAGTAGTGATCATTTAATTTAAATAAAAATTGTTCAGTTCAGTAACTGCAATAAAAATTGGGAGTGCAATAGGAGTTCACTGTATGATTAATATTTATAGAAATATTATCAAAACAGGTTTACCACTTCAAAATATTGTCATTTCTGAGAGCTACACACCATACATGGAGGCTACATTTTTGTTGTAGTTTTTTTTCTTCCCACCAAGTTTTTCATGTGTTCTATTAATCTTTGACTTAGAGAGAGCAGATTTCCACCTGGGGATCTCTTTGTCAGGACAAATGGGAATCTGTCATACATGGCAAAGGGGGTTAGGACACCTGTCTGGTCTTCAAGGACAACCTACTCAAAACATGTTCCATTTTGATGTGCAGAAGGATCAAGCAAGCACAGTGCAAGACCTGCACAAATGAACAGGGAAATCCTGGCTGAAATCTCAAGCCCCAAACCCCCAAAAATAAGTATACAGAGGAAGTGGGGACAGGCTACTTGAGAGAAATAGATGTACTGCCTGAACACATGGGAATGGAGATAGGAAAGCCAAAGCTCAGCTGGAACTGAAACTAGAAAGGGATGCAAAGAGCAACAGTAAAGCTGTCTACAACTACACAGACAGCAAAAGGAATGCTAAGGAAAACGTGTTCAGTGGGGCAGGGAATCTATTAACATAGGATATGGAAAAGGCCAAGGGACTCGGTGTTTTCTTTGGCTCAATTTTCCTTGAGAAGGTTTGTCCTCGGGCCTCCCAGGATCCCAAGCCTACTAGCAGAGTCTGCGGCAGGGAATGGAGCATTACCAACAGTGGAGGTAGATGGAGCAGAGGGAGCACACAGCCAGCTGGACACGGATATACGGATCCATGGGATCAGATGGGATGCATCTAAAGGTACTGAGGGGGCTGGCCAATGTCATTTCAAGGGCAGTCTATCATCTTTGAGAGGTCATGGTGATCCAGTTTTGATGACTGGAAAAGGCAAACATCGCACTCAGCTTCAGGAAGGGCAAGAAGGGCGAACTAGAGGACAGTCAACCTAACCTCAACCCCTGGAACAAGTCTTCGTGGAAGCCATTTCCTGGTACATGAAGTACAAGAAGGTGGGAACAGCCAGCAAGAATGGGCATACTGTGCTTAATCAGTTTGATTGCTTTGTGCCTGAGATCCCCCCTCTCTCCAGCACTTGTGAGACAACATCTGCATATCATGGCCAATTCCAGGCTTCCTAGTAGACCAAAGGCATTGGCATATTGGAACAAGTCCAGTGGAGAGCCATCAGTTGGTCTGAGCACAGATGACCTGCCATCAGGATGACTAGGGGTCTGGAGAATATTGGGAGAGGCTGAGAGAACTGTGGTGTGTGGTTTTTTTTTTTTTTTTTTTTTTTTTTTTTTTTTACCTTGAGAAGGCTAAAGAGAGCTCTTACTACTTCCTAAAACTGCCTAAATAGAAGGCACACAGAAGATGGAGTCAGACTCTTCTCAGTTCTGCACAGTTGTAAGACAAGTGACAACAGACAATTTGCAAGATGGAAAGTTTCAGTTAGATAATATAAGGGTTTTTTTTCTCTACTGTGAAGAAGGTCAAAGCCTTCAACAGGTTGTCTAGGCAGCTTGCTGAATATCCTTAAGGATATTCAAACTCGACTGCACAAGTACCTGAACAACCTGATCTAATGACCGAAATAACTTCTTCTGACTGGAAGTGCCTTGAGCAAGTGGTTGGATCTCCAGAAGTCCCTTCCCACCTTAATTATTCTATAATTCTGAAAGATTATTTGCTAAAATCAGTATCTCATACATTAAAAAGTACATTCTTATTGTACTTCAGGGTTACAACAAAGGGCTATAAAAACATGAAAATTGTTTTGTTCTCAATTGATTTGTTTCTCTTCAGTTCAGTGCTTTTCCAACTACTCATATATTCAGACCCCTAAAAAAATGTAGTAGCCAAGTAGATTGCTCTAGATTCAGCTCTCCATTTCTGTTTTTTTTTTTCCTTAGTTACCTTTCCTGTATCTAGTTAAAGTAGCCTATTGACATCTGAAATTCATAGACTAGCAGTTAAAAAATACTGCTATAACTAAACCATCTGGAGAGGGCAATTTGGTATCACATTATGTGACTCATGTCACAGTAACTTCTGAAATTTGTGTTTATTTTGCACAAACAAAGGAAAAAAAGAATAGTTTCAAGAATGCTTAGAAACCAAAATAGTATCAAAAAGGCTACTCCCAGACTGAAATCTTCAGATTTCAAGCATCAGGTCCCTTTCTACTCATTACCCTATTGACCAGATTGTCTCTTTTCTGAATCTCAGAGACGTTCCTCTCAAAATTAACAGATTTAAAAAAAAAAAAATCTGCTCAGGTCTGCTTCTTAAACTAGAGGTACTTGAGCCACAATATTTGTAACACTTCACATATGAGTTCTGGTACTGAGCAAAAGAGCAGGGAACACACAGAGCAGCCACAGGCTGTTGCTTCCAGTCACTTCCTTTTGCCAGGAACAACCAGTGACTACAAAGATGGCAAAATGGGGGCAATGACAGTGAAATGTAAGAGATGTTCAAAAACCTGGGTGTACATCCTGAGGAGAAGGGAAATTTCACCCTCACCTTCCTTACAGCACAGGCTAGAGCTACATCTGGGCCTGATTAAGCCCTCAGCTTCAACGCTTAGTAATTCCTGCTGATCCTTCAGAGGGACATCTGAAGTCATTATAGTATCTCTGTACAGCTGGGTTAAAACAAACAGCTCACAAAGAATGTAATTTTCAAACATTTACAACTGATGCCTCAAGTTCCTTTCCTGTAGTTCTTTACTTGAAATCTTCAATCTGTCCTTCCTTTCCTTTCCTCTCGCTCCACGAGAACTACTCTTGCCAAGGTCTCTAACAAGCTTTTTCCTGAAAAATCTCAAGGTCTTCCCTTTATGCTCATCCATTACAACTTTGCTGCTGCACTGATCGTTGCTTTTTGGACACTTTAGTGGCGTTGCGTTCTGCGATATGTCATCTCCAGCTTCAGCATGCACTTCTTATCATCCCTCAGTATCCTTTTCAGCAGCGTCTGTTTTTTTCCACCCATCCTTTTACCCATCAGATGCTTTCCACTCCTTTTCTGGCTCAAATTATAGGAAAAATAGAAAGGTCATCCTCATGATAACAAGTTCCCAGGAAAAAAAAAAAGTGATAAATAATGAAATAATGCAAGTGACTACTTGGCTTCCAGAAATTAGGCACCTTTAAATCCAACAAAAAAGGAAATATTTTTACTCACAACCTATAAACAAACAGGACTAGTCACGCCACAGGCTGTTAGTATAAGAATTATAAAGCATGAAAATACAATTATAAAAGCATGAAATCAATTGCCCGATTTAGAATGAAATATCTGCAGCTTTTTCTTAGCTTTATGGAGAGAGAAGAGGAGTGTTTTTTTTTTTGTTTTGTTTTGTTTTGGAAGCAATACTTTTGTATTATTATCCCCTGTAAACACCTTAGTCTGAAGACTCTGATCTCACTTGCTCCCATATGCAGCATAACAGATTTACAACTGCATACTACTGTTTTGCATTAAATTTCAGATTAAAAAAAAAAGTGAAACTCCCTAGCGAGTATTGTTCCTAATGCTTGTTCACAGAATTCAAAATATTTTTTCTCAAACTGATCTATTTAAGCAGCCGCATAAAATAGTCTTTCTCCCCTTCAAGCATTTTAGTCAGAGATTTTAACATTTAAGGTACCAGTTAACATTTCCTGATTCGTTCAGAAATAACCTCTCTATTCTACTAAGACATGTAAAATGCCACAACCATCCGTCTACATAGTCTTTTATAAAGATTTCCCTCTGACTATTGAAGATGGAGGCTAAATTACAATCATCTTCTTTTACTGCTTTAGGCAATCAGCCCAAATATTTTCACAGGCGTTTGTAGGTCATATTCTTTTACATGATTATTACTCATATAGTAGGATTCATTCACAAAAGAATAAAACCAGCTTTGGGCAAAATGGTATGACTGAGGGGAAAAAAACAGTGTAATATGCAGCTATGTAGATGAGGGTAAACCACAAATTACTGGGCCCTGGATCACTGTTTATTATAAAAGTCAAGGTGCAATCTCTAGACAGGCATAACTTGACAATCTGACATACCTGTTAATTCAATCAAAACAGGAGGCTCTATCAAGTCAATACTGTGGATATTTTTATAGAATACTTAACTAAAGAGTTACCATGCAGGAAATGTGGGAGAACTGATAAAGAACGTAGTAAAAATAAACACTGTTTTATAAAAGGAAACATACCAGCTGTGTGTTTTTTGGATTTCAAGACAATATATGCCTTTCCTAATTCTTTAGTGTATCTTATGCTATAGCTAAAAGGAGACAGTTTCCCTAGGTTTGTATACTGTTCAGCATTTTGAACTCCTGACTCGAATAGGGTCATGGAGGACACTGCTATATATACTACTTATAACAATATATAAATTTATATGTATTACATATATATAACACAAGGGCAAGTGTAGGGTCCTGCACCTGGGGAGGAATAACCCTAGACATGCCTACAGGCTGGGGACCGACCTCCTGGAGAGCAGCCCCGCAGAGAGGGACCTGGGCATCATGGTGGACGACAAGTTGACCATGAGGCAGCAGTGTGCCCTCGTGGCCAAGAAGGCCAATGGGATCCTGGGGTGCATTAAGCAGAGCGTCTCCAGCAGGTCGAGGGAGGTGATTCTGCCCCTCTACTCAGCCCTGGTGAGGCCGCACCTCGAGTCTCCTTGTCTGGAGATCTTCAAAACCCACCTGGACACCACCCTGTGTCACATGCTCTAGGAGACCCTGCGTGTGCAGGGGGTTGGACTAGATGACCTCTAGAGGTCCCTTCCAACCCTAGGCATTCTAACACATATATATAATTATTTATATAATAGATAATTTATATCGATAATATGTCCTTTGCCTATTTTACTGAGCACATATTTGGAAAAGTGTCTGCATGATGCTGTATATATATACATATATATAAGGTAAACATGCATGCCCAGCAAAGTCAGATATGAGGTATATAATTATCACTGCTTTCTAGACTGTCTGTGTGGGCAGGGAAGCAGCTATGGATGTGCCCTTGATCCATACTTGTTAAGGTAGACCATCATTTCTGAAAATTAAGGACATGACAATTAAAAAGTTTCTAATTTCAGTGTTAGTCTGAATGAAATAAAGTAGTAAAAAAAACACCTTTAAAATGCTTTTTGCACAGGGCACTTCTTAAAGTCAAGTTTCTAATGCAAGGCTAGTGGCACAAAATTGATCGGCCGACGAAGCTGTCGGGGCCGCGCGTTCCTGGTTGCGCTCCAGCTCCCCACGTGCACCGCACTGTCTGGTGTGTAAACTAATAGGAGCCTGGACTTGCATCCTGCCCACTCCTCAGCCAGCTCTCTTCTTTCCCTGCAGCTACATCTTTTAACAAGAACTAGTAAGGAGATCTGCCCACCTGGCACAGTAAGCCTCCTGTAATACAGCTACGTTTTAAAACTTTCATGTCTGTTACATTGCAGGTGTCAGGAATTAAACCTAATACACAATCAATGAAGCTGCTGAGCCAAAAATACACCAGAGCGTCCTCCTACCTGATGGAATGTGCAATCATATTGACTTTTGAGAATGGAACATGGTACATTTGAAATAAAAATAGGTACATGCACTTTGATGTGTAGCAAACATGAATTCCTAAATAATTAAAACTTTGTATTTAGCATCTTAATCACAGCAATTGTTATAGAAGCTCTTAAATATTTCTTCTTTTGACTTAGTAGTAAGGGTGATATTGTGCTATGAATGCATTTAATGCATATTATGGCAAGGCCATACTTATTAATTACTCAATCAGAGCCAGGCTGGGTCACTAACGCTCTCGAGTTGCTTTGGAATAGCTATTCCACAACCTTTGTGAGGATGTGAGTCAAGTCAAAAAACAAGTGTCCCCACCAGAAACAACTTTGATATTTTCAGTTTCTGGAAAGCAGTGATTAGATGTCTATTTACATTGAATTTTTGGTTGGAGAAGTTTTTTACTGCTATTTTTTTAGTATCTATGTACCTGTCAGAATAGGTACAGACAGGTCAGAACATGTCAAACAAAAAATTGAAATAAAAACTTTAGAATTTCACAAAATAATCTAGAATATGCTGTCATAACATCAAGTATTTTGCAGGTTTCCCCTCACAAGCAGTCAGAACTAGACGGTGTATCTAACATCAGCCAAGCTTGCAATTCTAGTCTACCGATGGGACAGTATCTTATTATTAGGTATGTTACAATTTCAAAGACTGGTTTGGGGAACATTAATAGATTTAGAAAGTCTTAAAATTAACTTCCTAGCAGTAATAGATATTTTTAAAAATGGAACTGTCAAATTTTAACAATTTAATATACTGGAAGTTCAAACTTCATATGAGAGAATGACATATTGTTGGTTTGCATATTCATAGCAACGATCCAGAAAAGGCAAAGAATACTGTTAAAAATGTGTCTCTGTTTTTATCAAACACCCACTGGCCTCCAAAAATATTGCTTGTATTTTAAATTGTTTTCTTACTTAGCATATGCTGGAGCCACCCAGTACGGATTCTCCTCCGCTTCCTTGGCATGACGTAAAATAGCCTCTCGGGGGTTGCTATCATCTGTCTTATCCAGTGCAATGTTCTTGACTATGTATGATGACAAGGTGCCTCCATGAGTTCCAACACGGCCACCACGACCTGCAGCCAAAAAATAAAAATATTTTGAGAAATTTGTTTAACAAATAAACACAGCAAAATAATGCATTATGTCTGTAACCTTGATCTAATACAAGGAAGCTATATAACGTAACAGAAAAAGCCTAATTTAGAGCTGCATTCACACAAGTGTTTTACTGGTTATATAACTAGAAGTGACTCACTGCAATTATTAATTTATTTTTGGCAACCACTCCAAATAAAGACCAATGTCTTACAGTGCTTGGCACTGCTCACATTAGAGCTCCCATCCAAAAATGTGGGAATACAAATCCAAACAAGCGTGGAACCCAGGGCATACAACAGGCTGGCAGGCAATGTTCATGCCTAGATTACCTGGTCCTGCTACCGGAGGTTCAGGTTTGTGAGATTTCAAGGGATCCAGTCTGTCCTTTTCCAGCTGCTTCCTGGTGCTTCGCTGTCGAGGTTCACGGAACATTGGAAGTGCATGGGCTGAAGAGGAAAGTTGCAGTTTAGAGAAAAACTTGTTAGAGATTCCATTAGCCCTTGCAATTAAAACTTTTAAAAGCTAAGACTGCACTTGATCTGTGCAATAGGAAAGGTGGCAGAAACACCCTCCAGTTCTTCTGTATCCAAGCACTGGTATATCCTAGAGAGTTTCTTCCTGATGATTTCTTAAAAGATAAAAGCAGCCTGACTTCTAGTGTTCATTTAGGCAGCAGTCTTTCATCTATAACACTGTTCGGATAGTTCACTCGTATTGAACTTACTCCGCTGCCATTTGGTTCTCAGCATTACAACTGTGACCAACTGATTGCTCTGTTCCAAACTTTCCACCTTTCTACAGAACCACAATCTCAAGCACAGGGAACTGGCTCCCTACTGAATAAAATAAGGACAAGGTGTCGATGGATCCACTGGCTTAATTTCCCCAGGTTATTTCTGGAAGCCTACTAAATTTATTAGACCAAGGGAAGTTATAGCCACATGACAGAGGTAGATCCTTGGGGATAAATGTTTAGATTTTATTTTTGCAGACTGTATGAGGCATGAAAAGCCTGGGACAATTTGCTGGCAAACACTAAGCTTGATTGGTTTCCATAGAGCATCCGAGGTGACTAATGCACAGATCCAAGCTCTTGCCATATGCGGAGTCAAGGTTGCCCAAGGGAAACCCAAGCTGAGGATTCCTGTGTTTTAAAAGTAACACCTAATCCCTTAAGTAATATTCCTGTATTTTAAGCAGCTACTATAGGCAATTCTGAGAGATATAGTCCAAAAAAAGTCAAGGGGATAAAAACGGTTGGTTCACTTGGGAAAGAACTTCTGAGATCTTTAGTTATTTCTGTAAGCTTAAAAGGAAGAGATGCATCCTCTGAAAAGTGCAACAATCTGAAAAAAATCATTAAGCAAAACCTCACAACTGCTTCACTACCAGCTCTCAAAAATTGTTACTGCATTATTTTATAAGGAAGTATCCTTATTTCATCCTTACTTAATTTCAAAATGATGTGGAAAGAATAATTAAATGGGTAAAATTCAACGACAAATTTCTGAAACAATGCAAAAACTGTGCCTAAATCTAAATTTGCATATCTTTGAACGCCATTTATAAGTGCCATTGGATTCACTTGAATACACAAGTTCCATCGGATTTTAAGTGGAAAGTTTTTTAAAAGTCACAAAAACTCTCTGCAGTGTAAACATTAACAGCAGCGCACACAAAGTATTTAGATAATAGGCTGTGTGATCATAGAGCCAGGGCTGCAGTAAGGATGGGGTGAGAAGGGCACCCACAGCAGATAAATATTGCTGATCTTTGCCAGCTGCTGCTTCACCCGCCACTACCCAGGAATGGGAAGTGCACATCTGCAGCGGCAGGGCAAGCAGGAGGCACAGGCGGCTGGAAGGGACTCGAGTTGGGACCCCAGAACTAAATGCCTTGATGTGGGCCTGGTTACTAAGATTGCCCAAGCTTTCTCCATCTAAACCTTATTTTTGTTTATTATTTTGCCAAAAAATCTGCATGTTCAATGAATATTAATTGTTATTTCGAACAGTCCCCAAGCCCCTAGCAAACAAGGTTGGATCCAACACTGTGGAACGGGGAGAAGAGGAAGAAAAAAAGCAGGACTGCACAACCCTGAGACTACTCTCAGTTCACATGAGGTAGCACCACATAGGGCAGGGCTTAGTGGGAGGGCTGGATCTCAGCTGAGCCCATCATCCTCTTAAATTTGCCCTTAGGAAAAGCCAGGTCACTAAACACTTTACAGTAACAACAGTAACAATTTCTTATGTATCAGCAAATCTTAACAGGAATATGAGCTTTTATACAAGAACATTCTGAAGTTAGAGAAATATTTTTAGCTATTTAAAAACTCATATCTCTCTGGGCAAGTTCTAAATTTTGAAAAAATCAGTTGCAATTTGTTCAAGACCTATTTTTAATGTTTTTGACTTTGCCACTCACATTATTAATGTTCCCAAGTCACAGAAAGCTTCCTAGACCCGTGCGTACTCACCCATTTTAGTGAGGAATTGGAGGAAGGGGATGGGGAGAGAGAGACAAAGCTATCTAGCTACCCTAGACTTTTTAGTTAATCTAGTGTTTTTCCCCTTTTTCTTCAACAAACTGCATAAAAATGGACATCCCAACTGAATACAAACAGCTGTCCCTTCATGTTTCTACTCCATGAAACTTGCACTAGAATCAAGAAACAACCATCATTTAACAGCTTTACAGAGCACAGCGATTAAAATCATCTAAAGCACTAATATCTTCACAGCACTACTATCTCACAGCAATACCCAGTGCTTAGTGAATGGCTGCAGTTTTTTAGAGGAGAGAACATAAAACTGAATGTTCTGCAAAGGATATGAAACCTGAGACAGTGCTAAGGCCGTTCTCTAAAGACATGTTTGAGTTCCTTACGTGTTATAATGTAATCTTGTGTAAGAGTCTCTGCGAGTCTTTCTTTTCGCTTTGTTTTGACCACACACAGTTTTGCTCCCCTAGGAGAAAACATACAGCAGTTTAGTTGTAGAAACATTTTTTATTCAAGATAAATTTCTCAACTAAGCTATATAGCACATTAAACATTCATTAATGTATCTTAGCATGCCCACACACATATCTGTCATGTTGGAGCTTTCTATACGGAAATAAGAGTGGAAGCTTCATTTCACATTTTGTTGGTCCACAGTATGTCTAGCATGTGCACGGAAAGTGCGGCAAGGACGTGCGCTTACCGCTCCTCCTCGGCAGCAAGAGTGGTAGTTATCTGATCAGAAGTGTCTGTAACACAGCGCTGGGGATGCCTGCATAAGCCCAGCTGTAAAAGTAGCCCAAAAGCAGTATTGATATTCTCATTAAGCCTTTTGTTATCATTCTAGGCTGAAAGTTGCCTCCTGATGAGCACCTTTCCATTAGACACATTGGCAAAAATCACAGGTGAGAGACAGTAGAGAACCAAGTGGAGATGGCAGGGGGCTTTCTTGTATTTATCCCTCTCAAACTTGGTTTTCAAGTGCAAATTCACAGACACGGCAGTTTAAGCAAATGTTTCTAAACACAGTATTTACTTCAGAAAAAAAAAAAGAGATGTAAGATCATAAAACATGACTACGTTAAATATATTTCAGTAACACCACTTCATGCAGTCCTTAAGAGTTTGGTGATTCTTATTGCAGCTTTTGTACAATTTAATAATGAAAGCACATGCAAATTCAGATAAAACTGTCCATAAATGGCACCATGAAAAGCTCAGAGGAAAATGTGACTACCTTTCAAAATACCAGTTATTCTTTTCTTTTTTACAGTAATTAAATAGGTAAAACTCTGCAGGGCAATAAATCCTAAATCATTTTATCCCATCTCCCATAATCAGAAAAATCACAAAATCAGCCTGAGGTTGAGGAAAAAAAAAAAAAAAAGAATATCATAAAACTACATAAAATCATAAAATTACCTCTGGCTTCTGACAGGATCATAGTACACTTTTGCCAATCCATTTCCTGTGCCAACCATGATCTGGTTCAGCTTGGGATGCCAAAGGCAACGCACAACGCTCTGAAACAAAGCAAAATATTAATAGTTGGTCACTCATTTAGATCTTGCAATCAAAATTGCCAGCTGTATTTTGTCATACTGTACAAGGAACAAGCTTGAACACGTAAATGAATATGTGAATACATGAATGAATAGAAGTTCCTCTCCCAAGCAAGACACAACCTGAAAAGACTGACAAGGACACAAGTAGATAAGGAAGTAAAAATGGGTGGCAGTGCTCTAGGATCTTCACGACTATCAAGAAAATAGCAATTTAAAGGCAGACTCAGAAGAGAACAACGAGGTGCTTCAGATTTAGCAATGTGTGCCTGCATGATTTTGCATGTTCCTTCTTAAATTCTTAAATATTCTACCCTTTTCCTTACTTTTAACTATATTCCCCCTGCTCTCAGACTAAAACTTTCACAGAGAGCTGACCTTTAACTCGCTGACTACAGAAATGAAAAGCAGTTGATCTTCACTCTTGGATCTTTCTTCCCCACAACACCCTGAAGAAGCTGGTGTTTGAAGGCTATGTCTCACAGCTCCATCACCCTTCTGGTCAGTGCAGAAACCAAATTTCAGACATTCAGAGCATTGTTCTGGCACTCACAACATGGCTTTCTGTATGACTGATGGCTGTACTCAATCTGAATCACCAGAGCAAAACAGAAGCTCTGTAAGACAATCAAGGCATCTGACTCAAGAAAGCCAAAGGAGTGGTCACGATTTGCCAAGCAGGACAGAACATCTGAACATGAAAAACATATCTGCATCTGAACAATGAGGGAAAAAACTCCATATCCTGAGAGGTGGTAACTTTTTAAAGGGACACTCTCCAAGACTAAAAACTGAAGCCTTGACAGTGTTTTGTGTTAACTTTGTAATAAACAAAACCAGAGCTATCAGAATACATCTTCATTCTACTTTTTCCCTAAATAATGTTCAGTCATTTTTCCAACCTTTTTTCCCCAAGCTTATCATTTCCTCTCATTCTAAAAATAGGTATAGAGGTATAGACACCCCTCAAAATGAATTAATAATTCAATATTCAACCACTTATATCCATCTATCAAGAAATTATCTATATACTTTGTTACATAACATACACATAATGTCACAAAAAGGAAACCATTAATGTCTTAACAAGGAAACTACAACAAAGCTAGGCTATAATTAGGGATGCAAGTGAAATGTAGTCCTATAACTTGGGAGAGGAGAACCATGTGATTTAGAAGTGAATGGTTCTTTTTGAAGTCTGTTGACTGCTGGATCACTTTTCCCATTCCTTTTTCTTCCTCTTCCCCCCCCCCCCCCCCAGTGTTATGAGGCACAGAGAATTAAAACAGCAATCTGAAAGGCATCCAGTCGTCATGAATGCAACATTCATTTGTCTACAACAATAACTTTTCTTCAAGCTATTTATCTGCTTGGCTTTCTTGCTAAAGGAAAAAAAATGGAGAGATGACCTTAAAATAATAAGCTGATCACTCTTTATAAGGTATTTCCATAAAGTGTTATGCCCACTACATACATATGCACATAAGAGCACGCTACTTACAGGTATAAATAAACATGCTATATTTAGAGACAATCTCCTTTTCAGATAAATGGGAAGTACAAAGAAAAAATGTTGCAAATCATTATATCCATAATCCCTGCCCCCTGTTACCAAAATAATCAACACATGGTTATAAGTTGCTTGGTTTAAATAAAGATTCCTACAAACTGCTACTTAATCCTATTATTCAAATGCTATGCTAATTCCAGAACACACAAAGCTAATAACAAATTTTGAAGGTCAAAGGTGGGTGGCCTTTTCTTTTATTAATATTTATTGCATGTGTTTAGCCAGCCCTTTAAAACTTCAGAGTTAATGTGGTTCTCCACTTTCTACTGTCAAGTAAATGTATTTTATAGCATGGTACCGGACAGCAGCCAACAAAAACAAAGCCTGAGACAGTGTGGCTCAGCGCTGATGGGGATTGCTAAGTTTCTAACTTGTCAAACATGCACAGCACACTTAAAACCACCACAGCACGTGCTCTGGAATGGGCTGAAGAAACTGTCATAAACTGCAGCCCTATAAATCTTCTGAAACTGTAAAATGCCTCCAGAATATAATTTGTTAAAAACTAAACAATCACAAGGTCTCAACATGCAAGTAATTAATTTTATTAAGCTGCTGGCATATATACCTATTTCATAAGAAATAGTACAAACTACTATGGTGGATTTTCAGATTGTTTTAGAATTGAAACGTATCTTAAAAGAAGAGAAAAATACTGAAATCCTGAAGCAAATCATAAAAATCTTACTTAGTAAAATAATCCCAAAGTAGTAAACATTTTAAACAACTAAATGGCAGAGGGATCATTGTAGGCTAGGTCTCAACATTGGGAATGAAGGGAGGAAAAATCTTTATTATGAAAAAAAGAGATAATTTCTAAACATAGCATCCTTGCACCAATAACTTCAGCTTTGCTACTGCTTACACTTAAAATAAATTGATAAGTATCTTTATTATGAGAAATGCAAAATAACAACATTCTGGTCACAGAATGTCCTGCTCCTCAGGCCCCCAGGGTGTTCCTGGCAGTTTCCCCAGTCTGACCTACCCATGCACATAGATAGACAACTACTGATACAAGATTTTACAGAACTATAGAATGACTGAGGTTGGAAAAGACCTCTGGAGATACTTAGACCTACTCCCTGCTCACCTGCTGGCAATGTTCTTTTGTCTGGTACGAATATCACTGCCTGTCATTTTCTGCTTCTCTCAGATGGAAACAGGATTTGTTTTGAATCCTAACTCCAAAATCCACATAAATTTTACTAATAATTAGCTTCATTTTAAGAATGGGACTTAAAGTGGAAGTCAGAATGAACCAGATGGTCCTTAAGTTTTAACTGCCCCTCAAGACATGAGTTCAGGCTGCAAGCAAGAAACACAGGAGATAAAAGCAAGTTAAAATTTCTCACTGCACTTACCAAGGTGATTTCGTACCTTATCAGAGAAGTAAAACAGCAGAAGGGAATTAGTTTGACAGTGCTTTATGGAAACTTAGCACAAAAGACTAGATTAACCATTGTCTGTATGGAGATTCAATAGATGCCAGCTTCAAGGCTCGGAAATTTGAACATTAGAACAATAATGTAAAAACCTCAATTAACTAATTTTAGATTCAAGCATTCAACAGAGAAAGACTTAAACAGTTTCTCATAACAATTAAAGCTGAAACAAAGATAAAGGCTTGTAGATTCTGAAATCCATTAAATTTCAAGTCTTCTCTCAGCTCTGCAGAAGGAAAATAACATATTATTACATATACGAATGATAACACACAGAATGTGTCACCATGCAAGTATCCTTAACCCTTATAGAAATCCAACAACAGCTCAATATATGGGCCAGCACATCTTCAGAAGATGAAGTCCTGGAAGCCTGTCATAAAAAATAATTTCATCTTGGCCAGAAGAGAATTTTTGCCCAGCTTTGTGACAGTAAGATTAAGCTATTTCAAAATAACAAAACTGACCAATACAGCATTCACAGAGGACAACTACTTACAATGTTTTAAAAGCTCTTTGGTATTTCTGTTCTTATTTTGTATTACTTTGTGTCATTAATTTCTTCAAATGCTGTCAATCTGAAAAGACTTTTCTAGGGTCTGTTGCATATACAAATGCAATAGATAGTATCAGGAAATACTGTGAAAAGATTGGGAACATATTTTTGTGAAGTTAGGCAGGGACAATGCTAAGAACATTAACAAAAAGAGAAAAAGTCCATCATCTTTAACGTCACTATGGAGGACTGTAGTATATATGAGTAAATATGAGTTACCAGACCAATATACATCTACTTTGTTTTTATATGAAACACTAAACTCACTTCATATTCTTGAATCTTTTAGAATAAATGGCAGTTTTACACTATTTTATCTGAAGTAATTTAGAAGAAGCTTAAAAGTGTTAACTTTAACCAGAAAGCTCATAAATACATAGAAAGGTGACAGGCAAAGGCAATCACATCTTTTCTCCTTTGAGGTGCAGGTCTACCCACATTTTTTTTCTGTTCTGAGACATGTGCAGCCCCTGTTCATATGCAATACTGGGATTCCTACTATATAGTCCTTACATAAGCAGATCTGTTAGTGCAAGCAAGCTGCAAACTACACCAAATAATGTCTTTTCCCTTTTTTTTTCCTCCAAACTTAATGCTCTTAGTTTAGCTAGACAACCACACAAATGGCTGTACTGATACTATGCACTGGACTGTGCTTCAACAGGACTAGACAGCAGTGTCTTTGAATGTGGAACCAGAGCTTGACTCAGACTCCTCTGCAGAACAGAATGGAACATTTATTCTGCTCTGAAATTATGCTCTTGTGTTTAATAGGCAAAGTGAAGAATAACTGAAACAGATTTCTCCTCAAGCAAAGGCTAATTATGTCAACTGAAACTGTCCAGAACACTTGGGCTCACACCCCTAGAGAAGAAAACAATGCAGAGAGGGCATTTTACAAGGTCAGCAATATATTATTTAAATCATTTTTTGGAAAGAAATGGAAGATTTACTCCTAAAATGAAACTGCAAAGCTGGTAAGGTTATAAAACATGAGCCCTGATGTCAAGGATTGCAATAATTCTACCAGAAATCTGGGTGCAAAGATG
Source organism: Eudromia elegans (assembly GCA_003342815.1). Taxonomy (NCBI): domain Eukaryota; kingdom Metazoa; phylum Chordata; class Aves; order Tinamiformes; family Tinamidae; genus Eudromia; species Eudromia elegans. Next base: position 2,291,409 of record PTEX01000008.1, on the reverse strand, counting down.
GTTCAAGACTGCAGCAGAGTACGCAAAATTCAGCATCCTGCCCCACGCTTCATACATGCTTTAATGTTTATGTCTGCAAATATTTTCTTACCTTCTTGCTCTTTCTTGAGCAATTGCTTAATTTCATTATATCTGTCGAATCTACCAAAATATAAGGTTACTAGTTATGTAACAAAATGAGTAGAGAGAGCATCTATAACAGTGGCATCTTGAAAATACTGTTCATCTCTACACTTACACACTGTTCTGCCAGAGTATCAGGGGAAACAAAGATTTGTTGTTTTCTGTTATTCTTAACATTAACATTTTACGTCTGGCAGCTGAAGCATTTATTTCTTATTTTTTTACATTTCAATTGAAAGCTTGACCAGGATCCAACAGAATGTAACTAATTTTAGGTGTATACAAACATTCAAGGAAACAATCCTGTGTTATAAGCAAAATGTTAGACACACATGCAAATGTATTGGTGGGGAAGGATGCATGTGCTCATCTAATGCACTATTGAGGTCATCATTTGTTGTAAGACCGTTGTAATATCAAAATTAACCATTTCCTGAGAAATTGCAAGGACTGACATTTTTGGCATAAAGAGGATTCATCACACATTTCTACAGCACTTAATTCAATGGGGCTAACAGTATTTGTCTTTCTACTGCAGTAAAAGTGGAGTCAATATAGGAGTCATATTTTTCAGTGATGCTTTACTTTTTCCCCCTCCTTCAGGAGAGTTCTTATTGCTTCTCATCTTAATCAGGGATTGTTTTCCTTGGAATCAACCTTACTTCTCCCTAAAGACAGTTAAGTTTTAAGGCTAAACCTCATACATTTGTCTTTGAAAATGAACACTTCATATGAAGTGTGTTTTCTGATGATACATGATAATGTGTGAGTTTTTCAGAAGTTCACAAGTAAAGCTCCTCTGGCCATACAGCATAGAGGAAGATAAATATACTACTACATGTAGCATGGGCTGTTGGGGTAAACCTTTTCCATTTTTCTTTCTCTTCAGGTATGACCTTTCAGTGTTCACAGTTAGTTTTTGGACAGACTCTCATCCTTCTTATAGAGTTTCTCCAGAATTTCAGAACTGATTATTCAGACTGCAGTAATCAGATTTTTCACCTGAGAAGTTAATCAAATTCATTTCTGCCTCCATGGCTGCTAGTTGTGCCTTGAAAAAAAAACAGTTATTACAACAAAATGTGTAAATTGGGAATAGTCACACATACAGAAAAAATGCTGTCAAAGAGTAGAAATCTCTACTGAAGAATGATAATGAAGAAGGATGATTTTTGTACCATCTCCTACAGCCAACACCCTACTTGTGAACTGGAAGGAGCAAATGTGATTTCCTTGGAAGTTATTTGTCATATGATTGTAAATTAACACTAGATAAAATATATTGCTAATTAAAGATTAATACTGAAAATAGAAAAGGAACGCCCAAATCCTAGGCTTTCACACACCTCTACTTGTTTGTTAAAGCAAGACTGTACAGTCTGTGATGTTTCCTTGACATAAAGTTTCTATTGATTAAAAATAATCTGATTTTTTTAATCATTAAAAAAATGCTCATATTTAAATAGTGTTCTGTGTTCTCAAGGTGAATTTGCTGATGCTTTGACCGTTACATTTGGAAGACAGCTTACAGGGACAGACCTTCCGCTTGACTCTCTCAGCTGGCACAGTCCTTTTATAGGGCACGCCTGCTTCTCTGCTGTGCTGCTGTAAATTGTGGACAGTCACAAATCAATAGAAATGAGAGCAAAAGAAACTCTCCGTCTCCTGCTTTACTATTGGCAAGGTCAGAGAGAGACAAAATGTTCCAATGCTTTAGCACAAGAGAATCAATATCCATGGAAAGAAATAAAGATCTTAGGTGGGTCTTACCTCGCCAAATTTAAGATGCTGACACCTCTGTTCTTTAGAAGTCTACTCTAAGCGTCTAAAATCACTCACCTCCCTTTATAATCAATGCAGAGAAATAAGCATTTTTACAGTGGCCTTCATCTAACCTAGTTTAGATATCTATTTTAGGATGAGATAAATCACAGTCTGCATATGTTTATTTTTCTCTGATGATTAGAAAGGGAACCTAGGGTGACTGAATCAGTTGTAGACATCTATATTTGGTCAGGTGAATCCCTATAGCCTACAAAGGCCAAAATAACCATAGAAGAAAAGAAGAAAAGTAAATGGAGCCACACAAAGAGGATATGTGTTACCATGTTGTGCTACATGCACAGGGAAAAGGATTCCAGACGCCAAATTAAATATTCCCAATAGAGAAATAATACATCACATACAAACTCCTAAAATTGTCCTTTATCTTTAGAAATTCAGTTTTGAAAAACCAGGTCTAGCTCTGAAGGTACCTAAAAAACTGAAACAGAAACAAAACCAAAGTTTTATGCTCTCCCTTACTTCCTCCCCCTTTTCTGTCCTATAAAAATATAATTCACGTTCGGACTTTGTTCTGAATCTATGTAATAAAAAATTCAGAGGAATTGCTGCTGATCCAGGAAAATATTTTCAGTTAGGAAAAGAAAAACTTAAACAAACTTTCTCTCTCTCCTTCCCAAGTGGCAGCTTTGCTTCAGTGGCCATGACGGTATGTGCCGGGCTCTGTTTGAACAGCCTGGTTCTGATCTGCTGCACTTGGCTGCCCAGATAAGTGGCAGGGCAGCAGGGAAGGGCCGCAGGGGGTGAAAGGATGCGCTGGTGCCATGGACTCTCTAAACACAGGTCACCGCAGCAGTGGCCAAGGGGGGCTTTCTGACTGAGCTGTGTACTCGTCTACTGTAATTTTTATAAGTTCTGACATCAAAGAAAGAATCCTCATCTGTCAAAATCAGTGTGAGTCTATGTGGAACTGGTTTACTTTGCACACCTATTCTCCCTTTGCTCCTATAATAAACTACATATTCAAGGAAAAAAGCTGTTTATGCAATGCAGTATCTTCATATCTTTAAAAAGTTTAAAACATAATTAAGCAATTCCTGCTGCTTAGGAAGCTCTACTGGCTTATTAATATTCTTTATGAAACAATAATTCCTTTCAAATTAACATTACCAGAGAGCTTACAGCTATATTAAAATACCTCTATTCTTTAAAGAAATAAGTAATTTCAACTCTGAGCTGGAGTGAGGGATCAAAGCTCTGTGTCTTCCAACCTAATCTTCTATAGTTTGGAATCTGCACAACGAAAGTCCTCCTGACTTAAGTGATCTATCTCCCAGAAATAAAGGGAGACATAAAAAAAGTTATTTCAGGAAAAACACACTTATTTCAAAAAAAGAAAACCTATGTTTTTAAATAAAACATGAAAATATCTGGATACTAACAGCTAAAGTCAGTTTCTCACTACTCTCAAATCCTTCAACAACTGTTCCCCGTCCCACGGATTTGGGTTACTTGTCAGTTTTAAACAAACTCAACAATTAGGAACGATATTACAGAAGCATCTTTCAAACTTCTCCATTTATAATGATTGGATGATCCATTTAGAAACTTCAGATATGTGCATATTGCTGTATAAACAAATCTAGCTTTCCACTGCAGATTTCACAGGCAAACTTTAAAACTTCTCTGCTAGTATTTATAAAATGCACCCCAGTAAGAATGCATACTCCATCACTATTTGTTAAAAAAAGAGAGGAAAATCTCAGAATATACTAAAATCTCATCACACTGGACTGCAGAAAAGGCCAGCAAGCACTTGAACTTAAAGACTGTAGATTGATTTCTGCCCGTCTTCAGGATCCAAAAACTTCAAAAGGAAACAGTTTTATATCTTCCCTCTCACAGCCTCAACAACAGTCCAAAATGGATCTGAGAGAATTTTAAATAAATATGTCAGGGTACTTGTCCCCAGGTCCACAAAGACATACTTACTTTGTGATATTATGCAACTAAAATTTCAGATTAAAAAAAAAAATCAAGAAATTATTCAGAAAATCAGTCTTCATATCTGAGGTTAATCTCCATCTTATCTGCAGAAATGCCAATACTTCTGCTAAGTAATCACGGCTAAAAATGATAATTGACAAAGTAATATCAACCAGTAAAGCCAGCAATGTAAAGCATGGCTTGTCTAGGCGCAGGTTCCTCCTCCTCTTTCTGCAGGCACCTTGCTGCCTCTGCAGAACACCTGCATGGCCCTCACCATCACACATCAGCTACGCTGTGCGGCTGTTCCCTTCCAAGGGCATCACAAGTTCCGCCTTAGGAAGCCCAGAAAGATCCAATGCTGCTTGGAGGCAACATTAATTCCCCCGTAACCTCTTCTCTCTGGTACCTTCCCTCCCACCATGTCATCAGGTGTCACTGCTGGATTTTTAACTAGCTTGCTCCTTCCCTTCTGTAGAACACAGGCTTATCTACCCAAAGTACAGTGCGTAAACAACAACAAAACCAACAGAATTAAACCATTTTCAATATCTCAGAAGTTGAACAAAGACTGTCGTTCTGCTTCCACTCTTTTTCTTCTTTGGAGCAAAAGGATGGTTAACGTTTATACACTGATACTATGTATGCTCTGATCCAGAAAAGTCTGCACAAACATTAAAAATACACTAATATTATATTTAAATTCTGCTTTAAGCCCCACTTGCAAAAATCTTCAGATTTGAGATTCCTCTGGAGGTCATCCAAGGAAAAGAGCCAAATATAATAAATATTGTGGGAGGTTAGGGAATATCTTGAGTGTAGAGACCTGCTATCATTAGATTTAGAACACTCATGAGAATACAGTAGTAAAGGAAGCAACAATAATGTTTTTCCCTTGTGAAATGTGATTTAGAAAATGTGTGGAAACATTCAATGGAACAGGGACCTGAAATGGACAGTATTTACAATTTTCTATGTAGAAACCAGAAATATCTTAAAAACCATTTTCGGACACCAATGATTTACAGCAATATAAAATATATGAATGGCAATGGTGAATCACATCTTTCAAGGTACAGTTATGGAGCACATTGTGAAAATTGAGTTGAACCAGTGAACAATACTTTTATTCACTTGATTAAGAGAAAAAGAGACTTATAACCTAGGTGGCAAATGGTTTTCCTTCTAATTGAATGGAAAGGCATTTTCAAGCACCTGCTGTTAGACTGCAGCCACATTTTCAACACCACATAAAGCAGAACTGAGGCACACAACTCGCACACACGATCCCTGTTTGTTATAGTGAGGAAAGCTGCACAGTTGATCTTTCTCACAGACTATAAACCTCTAGTGACAACTCTCCTAAAATGAAGTACGCAATGCCGTGGGATACAAGGAGGGATGGACCACACTCCCTTAACAATTATGAAAGCAGAGAAGAAAAAAAAAAGACAACTGTATTATAAAAGAAAGTACTTTGCTGTCATTTACATTTTAGGATAGACATTTTGTATTTTAATTAATACAAAATTTATCTGACCTTGAATACTGTATGCGCTTCATTGTTGTATTCTCATTTCAAACAAAAAAAAATCATTTAAAAAACAAAACCTGCATTGCTGATCTCTTCTAGAAATCAAAAGAATTCATTTTTCCTATATGTAAAAGCTTTAAATCTTAGTGAAGCAGATCACGGTGGAAAAGCCCTTTACCATATTACTGCACCTTATAAACAGTAAATGCTATTGTTTGCAGTCAAGGAAAGAAATACTGCAATACTACATCAACTGTGCATGAAGGATGCTAGAAGTTTCATATTCCTTTTTTCTCCTTTCCTTCTCACTCTTTAGGCTAAAAAGAAACCTTATTTATAGCTTGCCTCAGAAGACCTTCCTGAAACATCCCTTAGAGATATTTTCAAAAGTATTCAATAATTTAACTTTTGCTTATATTTGAGAAACTAAGAAAATATCAAAGAATTTTCTTAACAGAAATAAGTTTCCCAAAACAACCACAAGTCAATGTTTTCAGATGCTGCTTATCTACAAAAACCTGCGGGATATTTTAAAATCTTATCCTTTCCTTTCTAATGCACATAATCCCATCATCTGTTCCCATTTTTAAAATAAAATTATTTACTTTTTCATTTAAAAATAGCAGTTTCTCTAAACTGTACTTTTCTTTAGTGCCCATCTTTGCCTGGCAATAACAAGGACCCATCATCTCTTCTCCATATGGGGAAAATGAATATTCCACTGCTGCCAAAACCAATCTTGTCTGTAGTCAGGATAATTATTGATTGATCTATGTGACAAATGATAGACATATGAGAGGGATTCAAGTGGTTGTCCACAGCTATTTTCTATTAATATAAAAATCTACCATTCGGGGAAATGTTGTGTACCTAACTCTCTTTCCCATATACTAGGTATTTAAAACTGCTTCCCATGAAGATTTCATACTCGCAGAGCCAAATCAAGAATTAGGAATAAATCCCCCTTGACATGCATTTGACTATGAAACCCCTCTTGCATTCCAGAAAGACAGTCCAGTTACAGACAGTCCAAAAAATGAGACCTGAGCCCAAATGCTGCAGGTCCTCCTTTCTCCCACACTACCCCAGGAAGGCAACGAAAACGGCCTCTTGAGCCTGCGTGCTTTGTCCACGTGCTTTGTACCCCTCTCACGGTGGTTTCGAGATTTGTTTAATGTTTGTCATTCATGTAAATTGAGTGAAAATGTATTTTTTGCATTCAACTGGAAATCTTTAACATACAATAAGCTCCAAATGTTCAAATAGATTATTTTCCTACACGTATCCGGGGTGAGGGTAAAAGTACAGTTCTTAGATCAACGGGTCAAGATAGGAAAATGAATAAAACATCTAAAAGGATAAAAAAAGTTGCACAAGCAGAGCAGGACGAAGTCTTGCTTTATAAAACTCAGTTCTGGCAACAAGAGAGGGATGCTGTGCAGTTTTGTCCAGGTAACGATGTCTGCTGTATGGCCCTCACTGCCCTCAACCACATGTGCGTACGCTGAGCCCGAGACAGGCTGCAGCGGTGCACACACCCAGCAGCCTCCTCACGAGAGGGCAGAGGTGTCATTCCAGCCCCGAGCTCCGGTTTCACCCGCAATAAGTAAATCAGGCTGTCCTGGAACATGAGTGTTCCGCTCCTTGAGAAAAATCGCACTGCTACTAAATGTAAAATCCCTGCATCCGCATCAGGATATCTTTAAGTCACAGATGATGGTGGCAAAATAATCAGAGAAGCATCACTGTGCATTTGCCCTTGTCACACATTCCTCTGTAGGCCACTGTCCCACTGCCACTGGCCAGAGATAAAGTCCATGGTCTATACCAGTTCTCACATATATCTATATTAGTATTTAATATTCTTCAAAAGTATTACCATTTATGTGACAAACTTGAGTGCAAAAGTCCCAGTGCCTTCATGGCAGAATGGCATATGAGAGTAGACACAACAGTTCAGTTGTGAGCTTAGCCATAGGCTGTGATAAAAAACAAAACACTAATACACAAAGTGAAAATCAAATTAATATTCTATACCCAGTCACAACAGCAGAGACTAATCAGGTTGCTAGTCCATTAGTAAAACTACAAAGTTTCACTCCAGCAGCTTTGAAGCTGTAATGGGTTTTCCCATGAAAACTTTAAAGAAAAGGTGAAAAAAGGGCTTGCAGGGTATGATGGAAAGGAATGTGAGGCGCTGCTTTGGTCAAACATTCCCATTAAGTATTTTCCCATTATCCCCTAGGTTCATTCACAGGCCAATTGCACTGACTATTTACAAAGGAAGTTTAAGATAATGTTTACTGTTCTTTAGTGTTCTTCAATTTTCTAAGCTTACAGGAGCTCCCCTTAAAATATCCTTGTGAAAACAAAGGATATAAAAATTGCATCACATTTATGGTTTAAGCTTTCTATTCACAGTAGGTTTTTTGCTACTCACATTATACAGCTTATGCCACTAAAATGGAATATAAGACTAAAACAGTCTTATTTTCATTTCACAAATGAAACAAATGTCTCAAGATGCTTGTTTTCCCCAACAGTTCAGACTAAATCCATCTAATATTACTGAAATTACAGATTTACTCCTTTGATTTGACAGATATTGGTGTTCCTGCACATATATGTAGTGTTTAAAAAAGTCAAAAATACAAGCACTGTAATTACATACTTAAGCATTAGATTATATATAAAGGTAAAGAAGTAGAACAATTAGCTGAAAAATGAATTGTTGTCTTAAAATGTTGAAAATTGAAAAAGTGTCAGGCAACACTTTTTATCTTCATCTACATTTACTGCTCTTTTGGCATACTTGAGACACCATAGGAGAAAAAATGGAAATTAGTAGTCAGAAAGCAAGCAATTAATTACTGAACTACTAAAAGATGCTTTAGTAAACCACATAGAAGATATTAATCTATCAATTTAAAGGCCAACAATCTGTCTAAAAAGCAGCATGCATTGCTTATAAAACAACCACCTGCACCTTTAAAATTAATTTAGAATGCTTCTGTATGTTTATACTTCTTCTAACACTGCTATTTAAGAAAAGTATGAAGAAAAAAAACTACTGAAAAAGCTGAAGGATACAATAGAAACACCTAGAAAAAATATGCTGCTTGTATTTTAAAACACTAAAGAGCAATTTTCCTTCTTTTAGATTGAAATTGATACGTTTAACTGTTTTGCTAGATGTGTAGTGTTGAAGTTGGAAGCTAGACACATTTCAGAGATATTATTAGGGCTGGCTGACATGAAAATTATGTGATAAGAATAGCATTTATAAGTATTATTCTTCATCCACTATTTCCTGTGTTGTTTCATTTGATTCATTACATGCAAAACAGGTATATGCAAACCAGTCTTAAATTTTATAGTTACAAATAAAGACAATAGTATTAAAACTCAACAGTTTGAAATAATTTACTGGTCTTAAAAATACTATATAACTATCAACACTTATATACATTTATTAGTATAAAAATCTGAACCTGCTGAGGTTCAGACCTTTAATGTACTTAAATTTATAGTGCATGAGTGGATCCAGGAACGGCAATTACTATCCCTTAGTTTTGTTTTTCCAACAGTTTCCTACTGTTGGCTCTCAGCTCCTTATTTCTTCTGTTTTTTGAATTAACAGAACTTCAAGTCCCAATCTTCTGAATAACTCAGCAAAAACACATCTTCTGGACTCTCACAGTGCATTATGTACCTGAGCAGGTAAATAGAGTATTCTAAAAGACTAAAAAAGTTCTTCTGAGAGATAATGACAGCCATTGAAAATTATATTCCCTTTGAAAACAGAAAAGATAGGTTGATGAGAACCAACCCTTACCACTTACTTTCCTTCTCAGATATAGATTAACAAGCACCATCACTGACAAGCTTCTCATTCCTGAGATCTTAAAGCTAAAGGGAAGTTTCCATATGCTCTAACTGACCTCTCCACCACAAAATGAAGATGCCACCATGACCAAGTCCAGACACTTACCTCTAATCAGTCCATGTTCACTGTGGATATAATTGCTAAGTTACTTTAATTCCTGTGTCTCACAAGAGCTCTTATGAGAATCTACCTCCCACACTAAACTTATGTAGTTGGTTGTTTTGATCTGTCATAAAATTTCAGAGGGGATACTGAGGCATTCACATTTTGTTATAATAAGGTTAGAATACTTTTACCAGGAAGAGAGGGAAAAAAAAAAAAAAAAAAAAAAAATCTATCAGAAATCCTTAAGAGTTAAGTTACTGTTTTGGCCTGTTTCATGGGTGGAACTTCGAAAACAAAATTTCAATAATCTTTAAAGAAATTCTTTACTAAATAAAGATCCAATGAAAATTTCAGTGCAGTATAAAAAATATATTGAGAGTATATTTGTTCAAAATAGAGTTTTTGTTTCCCTTCAGAAAGCCACAATCTTTCTGTTTTGCCATGACTTCTGTGTTTTTGATTTGCAAGTCTGCTACCAAAGAAATGAGTGATATAACATTCAGCCGTAAGCTTGTTTTGCAAGGATGAAAGAAGATTATGTAATCCGAAGAGAAAATATGATTTGAAAAGTAAATATAAATGTAAATCCGGTGCAAATGAACTCAAGAAGCAGCAGCTTTGCTGTGCTCTGCTAATAAAGACCACTGCACCGTAACAGGTGGGTTAAGTGTCAAAGGAGAAAGCAATATCCTGAATTACTGCAGCACGACAAAGAATTGACTGGTGATAGACTTGAACAACTCGTGGATATGCCACATACATCAGTAATTGCAATTCTCTCTGAACTTCTCCCAGCTTTGGTTGTCACAGTCTATATACTTGCTTATGTGCACCATAAAGATGAAAGAACTTTTTTTTTTTCCAAATATGATATTAAGCTTTTTCTTCAGCACAGGGAAACAGATGAAATACTCAAGTCATGCACAGACTCTTTTCTAGTAGAGATTCATAATTTTATTATTTTACTTTTCTATTAAGAACAGGATTTTTAGATAGAGGTTTTCCTAGTTATCCCTATCCTAGTTATTTTGCCAGAAGACTGTTGTGGTTACTCAAGGCAGAGGGTCCACTAAAATATATTCTATAAATAGTAAGTCTGGCTTCAAGGACAAGTCGGGGTTCTGTCATAACATTTTACTATGAGAACTGGCGGACTAGATGGCATAAATATATGTGAATTTTAGAGCTTTTACTTCATTTCACAGATCTTCAAAGGTTCAGAAGAAATCTTGACAAACTGTAACCCAAAGCAGGGATCTCCTAGTGCTTAAATGCCTTGTTCTAATACTTCTTTTTTCTTTCTTTGGTTTTATTTTAATTGAAAGAACAATAGCACTTATTCAGTGCATTCACCCTAGTAACACTTGCACTTAGAAATGTAATTAGTGTTAATAGGTCATTATCCGCATAGAGAAAAAAGCATATGAATATTATTTCACTCATATTTGAATAGTGGAATACAAAAAAAAAATACCTACTGCATTTGTAACATCTATCTCATAAAACTTCTGGAACGTCTCCCGATCGAAGAAGCAAAGCTTCCCACTGCCACCACCTCTCTTAACAGAGGTGCCTGTGACAAGTATTTTATCGTCAGGGCTGAAACAGCAATCTGTCCTGAAGAAGAAAATAAACCACCACATTGAACAAACTGATAATTAATAAATAGAGAACATATTTATACATTACTCTCTTTAAAAGAAATCCTTTTTTATATGTTAATAATTTTAAGACAAGGCTTAAAAAGTCTTTTAACAGACATCAGTTAATATTTACAGTGAAAGCTACACACAGAACAAGAAAACTGAGAAAAACAATAACCCATCCCGCAAAATCTTCCTCCTCTGAAAAAACTCAGGCACTTTTCAGCATCAGAAACAACCAAAAAAATTATTTTTGTCTGGTTAACATTATTCAGTAAGCAAATAAATCTATCATGAAATCTGTTTTCACTAATGATATATTCTTCAATGCTGCACAGCAGTGTGTTTATATAGCGGTCAAAAATATTTGTCTGTTTACTTTTCCTCTGTCTATCCATGCTACAAAATAAAGTGGTTGTGACTTTGAGATCGATCTATCCCTGACCTTCCCTGCTCGAGATCCTAAATTGTCCTTAGAGTTGGACTGGGCTGTGCTACCACTACAGAAGTGCAGGTAATAACAATAAAACCACAAAATATAGTACTTCTGCAATAAAACATCATATCTTGAATTCATACCTTGCACCTTTATGCTAAGTTTACTTTTCAATTCATCTCTAATCTTTTTTATTAATCACAGATCAAAAAGGAATGAGGTTCATTTATATGTCTCGTTATGCATATGTATGGCAATGGACTCCTAAAAAGTTTATACTCTAACTAGACCAGACACAAGGTATGGGACAAAAAATGGTATATGACAAACAGAGCTATCTCTGAATAACAGAACATAACACTGTTTTCAAATATATCTTAAATCCTAAAACAGCTAAGAATAAGGTGTCCTTGCTCCATTCAGGATCTAGTGAGAACGGCAAGGCAGAACTTCCACGCACTCCCTCCTGCTCAGCCCATCTACTGCAATTTCTACTAGTTAAAATAAATGAGTGTACTTACATTGGAAAGAAGTTGGGCAGTCTTTCAGCTGAATTAAGAGGCTTTTTAAATTGTCTTATATCCCATATCTTTAAAGTATCATCTCCTGTGAAATAAGAGAGAAAACAGGTGGCAATAAGGAATCAAAGTCAAGAACTTAGACACTGGCCGAAAATTTCACCCTCTAACTCAGGCATTAAAAGACATAGGAAAAGGAAGAGAATGAGAAGGGCAGAATCATTCAAATGAGGATAAGAGGGGAAATCATTGAAAGTGCAAAGATGAAACTATCCACCTGATGCACCCCAGCAGACCATAAATTTCTAAACAGCTCAGCTCCATCACAGCAATCTCTCCTACCCACAATAACTATCCACATCAGAGTCACATTCCTCAAACACTAACGGCACAGAAAGATCTTCTGCTTCTTTAGCAGGCAAACAGGAACGATTTACAATCTTGGTATGGAAAATAGGCCCTAGAAACAGGCAGGATTCCGCGGGGAAGGCAGAGTAGGGAAGCAACTGAACCCACACTTGCTGTAATGACACCTTTTCACACTCTTCCAGAACACCTTTGGCCATAAAAGCCAAAATCAAGGTTAGAGGAAGACATTTATAGCAATTCTCATCTGTGTTTGATAAACATGGCGCGACTCCATAGGCCAGTAAATGTCAGGCTGTTTATTCCCTTCTGAAAAGTTATGACATATTAACAAAGTGTGAACGAAAAAAAAAAAAAACATTAGTTACTTATTCTCAGAGATCTACATCTCTGCTGACCATCCTCCTGGGATACATATTTCTAGCATGAGATGAATCTTGAGCCCTCAGGCACCTAGACATCCCTTTGCATTCAAAATTAGCACCACAGTGCTTACAAGGGTGGACGAAAAGGGAGATTAAAAAATATCAGAGGAATTTTAGACAAAAAGTTGCAAAGTTTCCTGACCTAGCAGGAAAGGTAAGCAAGTGGCTAGTAATCCACAGGCCCGCTTCCTTCTGAAGCCCAAAACTTGCTGGGAATTATTCTGTGAACTTCCAGGCTTTGAGATTAAGAGCTCAAAGGAGGCCTTGGAAATAAAACATAAAAATAAAAAATAAAAAAAAAAATTGTAACACACCATAAAAAAATTTGTTACACGCCATAACAAAAGCAATCAAGGCCAGCAGTACCCTTTACAGGGAAAGCAGTAATGTGTGGCCTCGTACATCACGTATGTTTATATTAAGGACTAGGATAACTCCTTACTACAAAATATTTTTAAGAAGTGGACAACTTAAATAAATGATGTCTAGAGCAAAGTATATTTCTGTTCATTGTGAAGCTGAAAAAAAGACGAGAAAGGAAAACGTTGAGTCCCTATTTTGGGAATATCTGTTTTCTTACTGTTTCATAGTAGACTCCATCCCAAATACTTCAAAGCATTCGGACTTGTAACACGAGCCCTCCCTTTCCCTTCTTGCCCCCGGCAAAAAAAAAGGTTTATCGTCTAGATGTTATATCTAAAGCAGCAGCACTTTATAAATGTATGCACGGGATACCATTTGGCCGCTGTGCAAATCTCCTGGATAGGGACAGATCTAAGGCTAGCAGCCAAGGCTGTGCTGTTCCGAGTGGAATGAGCCTTGACATGATCTTCAAGCTGTAGCCCTGCCAGGCTTTAGCAGGAGAGATGCAATCAGACATTTAGATACAGCTCTTCTGCTAGCAAGAAAGCATGTCATGTTGGTTTAAAAAATTAGAAGAAGCCAGAAGGATTCTAAAAAATGAGGCTGATTTCAAATCAACACTCTCTTCCACAACACAAAAAGAATTAATAAATATTTGCAAAGGGAGAAATGCTAGTAGAATGAAGTGACCAGTACAGTCAAAGTTTTATCAACTTTAAAAATAATATAAGATTTGCCCAAAGTCAGTTTCTAATTAAAATCTGATGTATTCCAAATCTTGCATTCTTGTTTGAATCTAATTTGCACTAGGAATCACTTTCTCTAAGAAACCAGATATATTCCACAACAGCAAGGATGTTTTCAATAGAATCCTTCCATGTGTAATGTTTCTTTACGAGATGTAAAGAAGATGCTGTAGTGGTACTGATGTATTTTTAACTATTTCACCCACGGATAAAGTACTTTTAAAGAAACACACACAGTCAGATGTGGTGCAGTTCAGTATGAAGAATTCAAATTCAGCCTCTTTTGGATCATTCAGTATTTGTCTTCATGGCAATCCCAGAGGTTGGGAGATTTTTTCCTGTGGCATTTCAAGCTACCTTTCCTATGCTGTTCTTCACCATTTTAATAAACAACATACTAATAATCAGACTCTAGTCTGTTGTAATCAGGTCAGATATAGGATCTGATACCAACAGGACTGAGCATTGGATTTACCTACTGAGCTACTTGGGAAAGAACCTTTGGTAAGACAGGAAAGGTATTTTGTAAATGGTTTTTAGCAAAAATAAGGCCAGTGCACTGAGACTACAAGGATATACAAGGAGAATACTTGGATTTTTTTCTTTGTAGTGAATACTGAGCAGGAAGACAAGTAAATGAATGCAGATGGCCCCAAACAAAGTGAAAAAGCCAAAGTCAGCAATAACCTTCCAGAAGCTCCTCTTTTAAGAGGAAGTCTTGGGTTGAAAGCAAAGCTCATGGACAGTCACTCGCAGAGATCATTGGAGAAAACACAGAAATACAGCAAATGAGACTTTTTTTCCTCAATACAACAAAGGAAAGGTATAGGACACAACAAGGCTAGAGAGAAAGAGAGCACCAGAACGCTGTGTATTTATAAACTCAGAGCTTTTCTCTGAAGGCCTAAACTATATGTAACGAGAGGTACCTGAGAGAGTAAAGTATACCTTTTTTACATTCTGCTCTGGTTCAACAATAGGAGCCATGACGTAAGAACATCTGCATGAGGACCCCAAGCCAGGATCACGAACACCCCGAGCCAAGCGCTCATCCCTTGTGGAAGGCATGTCACTAATCAGGAGCTCAGCAGTTATGCTTGGAAAAGCTCTCAGGACCCCAACCAGCTTCAGCCACTGGAGAAATACACCAGGCTGGGCATGCAGATATTTAAGTATATTCTCCTCGCTATACATATGGAAATGAAGAATACTGGAGCACTGCAAAAAGGCCGTTTGTATTCCAAGCACAACAAATAGTTGATTGTGCTTATTAGTGTTCATTAATGCATTTTGGTATTTGTTTGAAATGAACCTCGGTTCTAATTACAGTTGATTTAAAACCACTGGATTTTTAAAGTGATAATATTTGTATTTACCATAAAGAGCAATATATATCACTCTTTACAAAATAGGAATTCACTACATATGCTGGTGTATAACCCCTGAGTGTTCAGGACACTGTACTTAAGATGTTTCAGCTTTTTAAACTAAGTTTATAATTGTTTTCTGTTTCTGTGACAATGTTTTGAAAAGTGAAACTTATATAAATGTAAAAAACAAAAACAAACAAAAAAATAGGAAAACTTCATTTTCAGCCCTAAAGAAAGCATGTATCTGCTAAAGCTATTTGATAGATGTAAAGGCTAACTGTATTTAACTAAGATGAACTGAATTCCTACATAAATTAACTGATTAAGTTGGCACTAAGACTGTTCCTATTGAAGAAAGTAAATCAAACAAATGGCTTTGATGAGATTCATGGAATTAAATTAACTGTTTCATATTACAACAACAAAAACTAACTTCATACATTCTGCACATACCCAGAGGAAAAAAAAAAAAAAATCTTTAAAGCAGAACCCCAAGTCTTTACTTACCTCCTCACTGCTGAACAAAGAAAACATTTCCCAAATACCATCTTCATTGCATTTAGCAAAAATAATGTTCATGGTCACAAGTGTGTAAAAATATCACTTTCTTAAGTTTCTGTCAAGTTACTACCTAATACCCAACAAGAATAAGACTGGGAACTCTCATAAGCAGCTCCTTAGCTTTTCATTTTCCCTTGTGCTTGCAGCTGAGCCCTGCCTCATCTCTCCCATATGTGACACAGAATCTACATCAGATGCAGGAGAGTCAAGCAGGCTTTCAGCAAAAGTCCCCATTCCCCAAACAACTATCCTCCCTTTGATCCCCAGCACTTGGCAGGTGTGTTCATCTAGGAAGGCTGGATCCACATCTGCTCTTACTGGTACAGATCCAAACAATCCTCATATTAGAGCACTAACCAAAAAAAAAAGACAAAATAAGGTATGAATCCTCCTCATTCTTTAGCACAGGCTACATACAAATTTTTTAATGCAATCAAATATGCTGGACAAAGATAACATTTTTTAACCACACTAAGGGGCCAGATTTCTCTACAATCTTATATTCTGCAAACAATCAATCAAGACATTACATGGCTCAGAAAAAAATGTGATGGTTAGTCTGTAAATAACAGTTTAACACAACAGAAAATCTGGAGACAGTTAAGAGAAACAGCTCTCAAAAAAAGTGCCATATGCAATTAAAATATGCAAAAGTCATTTATATGATCTATATTCATAAACTCAAATACAATAGAGCTCATATAAATGGAGTATGCAAAACTCTACTACTGAATATCCCTCACATGATTTTTGTTGCTTCAAGACACACATAGATTTCTCTTCAATCATACAAGGTATGTCTGTCTAGGGCAATACCACTAGGAGACAGGCTCTTCACCTGTCTCAGCCCAGGACAGGAAGATGGAAGGTTTGCCTGCTTTGCAAAGAGGAGAGGACTTTCAGATAGTAAGTGTTCAGTAAGGACCAGCAAGGTTGAGGTATTTAGCTCAATCACTCAGGTGGGACCCACTCATCTGGCTCTGGATCCAGAAACCTGAACAACAAACGAGCCAAGTGGCCAGTCTTGGGCTTTCAAGGACAGGACCATCACCATCCCCATCAGAAAAATGTGGTCTGGGGAAAAATGTTCGGGATGTTAGACACTCTGTTTGTCAGGACGAGGTAAGGAAAAGGATGCAAACAACAGTGGGCCGCAGCCGCTGAACAGCAGCACTGCTCCTGCTTCACAGCATTTGCAGGCTATGGCGTGATCTCACTTTGTCCATGCACCAAGCTGACAAGTTGCACATGTGTTAGGCACTACACAGTGCCTGCATATACTGCCTCTCACTAGGCCTGTTTATTTGGCCTTGGGGCCATACTAATGCATACGCACAGCTTCTGGTTACAGCTGGTTTCCATCCAGGCAGCTTGAATTGCATGCTTGCACCTGCCTGCAAAATATGGGGTAGGCAAACCTCTGGACTGAAGTTATCTTCAGCACACACACACACCTTTGCAGGGGATTATTAATTCTAGTTCAGAAAACAAATGAAAAATTGGGCAATATAAACAGCACAGTACTCTTAAAATATTCCTTAACTGCTGTAAAAATGCCTTCACATGAGCATAACATTGAATGGAGTATCATAACAGAAAGGAATTTGAGAAACGCTTCCGGTTTAAGTCACTAATAACTTATTTCGCTATCTAACCACCATCGGGAACAAGTACATTAAATGATGATATGATTTAAATAGCTTGTTTAACGAACCATTTACGTTAGTAAAAGTTAAGATCATTTCTGCATTCAACACATCAAAGAGATTCTTTCATCACCTACCTCCCCGGCTGGCAAGGGTGGTACCATCGTAGGAAAATGTCAGGCATGAAGTGTCGGTGCCAGGGGCATGGGCTTGCCTGCAGTGGAATTTGGTATGTACCTGTTTATCAAACAGAGAAAACGTTTTAAAGTTTGCTTGCTTCCACAGTGCCTAAATATTTATTTATGGCATTTTGTGCACTTTGCTGCTATTAATAGATTTAAGAACTGTCTCTATTTTTAGTGTTATCAGCTGGAGAAGTTAAATATCTCTATGAACTTTTAAAAACATCACATATGTTTCATAATAGGCTTTCATATCAAGAAGCGTTTGAATGCAAAATTGAACTTTTCATCAATCCAGTTATACAGTCCCTTGAAAATTCCCACTAGTGCCGAGTAAAGGTAGTTATGCCTGGTTAAGAGAAATATGCGTTTTGAGACAGGTCTCACAATCCTTCCAAGCAAACTTATACTTTAAAAATGCCGAAATACATTATACATACTTGGAAAGGACTTGAAATAACGATTGGAAGAATTTACTTATGGCATTTTTCAATCTTGCCAGAATTGATGAGTTATAGATTTAGAACAAAGCTCAGATATTCTGAGGTTTGTGTTCCATTTAGCTGCAGTAAAATTCAAGTTTGGAAATGATTTATTTATTTATTTTTAATTACAATCCCCTGGTATTTCTAGAGAAATATAGAAGTTACTTTCAGATTTGCATCTTGTGTTGAATAGACATTCTATATATTAAGTCAGAGTTTGTCAAATCCAAAAAATAAAAAATTAGAAAAAAGGAAACACCCCATGAAATCCCAGCATTTTTGCAAAATGTAGTTTTCCTGCTTCCTAACCAAAAAATCAAAAATCTAGGCTAAGATATCAAGACACTTTTCACATATTGTCTTGTTAATTTACTTTTACTTGTTAACTTGTTAATTTACTTCTTGTTAATTTACTGTTAATTCACTTTCATTTAGCAATTATATCATTTACTTAATTTCTTAATACTTAAAAATCAGCAGCATGTTTAATGCCTGCCTAATGCTTTTATACTTTGCAAAACACCAGCCAAGATGGCCAGGTGACATTTGAGAGCAAGGACCTCCCTTGAAAATTCAGCTAAAATAGATCAAACATGAGATTAGAAAAGCTATGGAAAATGTACTCTTCACAGACTCCTGAACTCCTCCTGAGAAGCCTTTCCTGGGTGTTTACACTCCTTAACTTGCATTCTGTACAAGAGCAAACAACCACATCCATGGCAGGGAGGGGGAAGGTCAACATTACTGCCAGTAAAGGAGGCAGGAGTCTAGTTTGACTGGAGACGGGGGAAAAAGGTGAAATCAATGGCAGGGAAAGATCGGATTGTGGCTAGGAGCGCAGAGAAACTGAGAGGTGAAAGACACTATTGCATTTCAGAGAGAGCACACGAGTTAACAGATGTGTCAAGAACATATGGGACAGGACTGGAGCACTGCAAAGGAAAATCAGAATTAAATAGACACAAAAAGTATTTCAGCATATGGGGAAATTTTGAGATTGCATAATGAGCCCAGAAAAGTGGGGATAAAAGAAGGGACCTGGAAGGGATAAACTGGAACCGCATGGGCATCCAGGAGTGAAGAGGGAAGGGAGTCTAAGACAAGGGAAGAGGTAACAAAGAATCCAAACAGAAGCAGAAACTGGAGGGACTGTGGAGGAAAGGGGAATAGAGCTTCCTATGAAGAATTTGAGATGGGTTGGGTTTTCTTAGCTATATAGGAAGTTACACATCTCATTTGTCCTCTTAAAGTAAAATATTGTAGTTGGAAAATCAAGACTTAAAGGTTGCCTATGCCTGTAAGATGATTAAAATAGATCATTGAATTCACAATGGGGAGGAAGACAAATTAGTGACCTCAAAGTCAAAGGACTTTTTTTTTATCGTAATAATGAGCAAAATAGAAAACAACATGTATGTAGAAGAGTATGTGCTTTTGGGGAAGGTTTTGAACAACGTGCAGTAAGTCAGATCTGGAATCATACACCAAACAACCAAATAACATAAATGCAGAGAAGATTGAGCTAAGCCTGCATAGGAAACCTCAGTTCTTGTTTCTCCTAATTTACGAGTATGCACCTCAGTGAGGCACTTTTAAAGGGCTATTTTGTATGCAGAAGACCCAGGCTACAAAAGTAATTGATGTCGTTTACTCATTCAAATATCTGTTCCAAATTTGCTGCAAAATCTAGAACATCTCTGTGTGTTATGACATTTCAGTAATGACTGTAAACTTATTGGGGTGTGCAGATTTGGTTAGGTTGGGAGAGGAGTCACATATGTCATACATTCCACAAATGACTCTGCAGAAAACATAAAAGGACGTAAAACTTTAAGTAAATGCATCTCACAGGGAGGGAAAATGTAATAACCTTGATTTATCCACAGTACTTGTTTTGAGACCAAGTTTTGAAATGACTGTCACTTCTAACCAGTTATGCACACCCTGGAGAAATTCTATGAACAGACTGCAACGCAGAACTGTAAGTCTGTGCCGAGGTGCTGTTTTTATACACTAAGAAACATATTTTATGCATCCAATTACATAAAATTTTCCAAATATGTGAGAACATATGGAGGATAAACTGTCAATTAGTTATCAGAAAATAAACTTTCTGCAATATTTGTTAAACACTAAAAAGTAAATAAAATGATGCATTTTCTCTTTATAAAATACAAAGGATACAGAAGCATCATAAAAAATTAATAAACCTAAATGTAGAGAGAAAGACCAAGATATGATATTCAACTATTTCAAATGAAAAATGCACTAGGAAAATTTAGTTTGTACTCCACAACACTTGCCCATTCAACACTTCCACCTTCCCCCAGCCATGACACGGGACTGCATATTTGTTGAAATAACATATTTTTTCATTTTGCTGACCAGCCTACAGCAAATTTCATTCTGGTCAATCTGAAATTTTCTCCGTTTTCCTTTGTTTTCTATAGAAACCAAAATAAGGAAATGATTTGTG
Source organism: Eudromia elegans (assembly GCA_003342815.1). Classification (NCBI taxonomy): domain Eukaryota; kingdom Metazoa; phylum Chordata; class Aves; order Tinamiformes; family Tinamidae; genus Eudromia; species Eudromia elegans. The sequence continues at coordinate 2,270,776 of PTEX01000008.1, read as the reverse complement.
GTCCAGAAAAAAAGTATTTTCTTTGTAGATTCACTACTAAAAAGATACAGGAAATCACACATCACTTCAGGAGTTTTGCTACTCCTTATTTTCCTTTCTCTGATAAAATGCATAAATTACATACAACATGAATTTATGAATTAATTTATGAATTAACCTAAACTTCATATCTCCAGAAATAAACAGCTTACCTGAAAACTCCTACCCAGATGTCTCATATGACAAGAGATACAGAAAGATACCAATGCCCAAGACTTAGAGATTATTTGTCCCTCAGTCACAGAAAAAGGAAACAATAGAACAAATATAGCAAAACTTATCCATCTTAGAATTCAGGTAAATTAAGACACTTCTAAAAGGCACCATAAGATTGCATCAGCAATTCTGTTTGACTTTAAAAATAAATTTACTCAATATACCAGTGAGAAGGTTGTTTTCCTAACTTTGAGCTCTGCAAGCTTGCCCTCCATATATTATCTTGCAAAGCAATATAACCCTGAATTGTAATACTAAATCAAATATTCCAAAATGATTGAAGGTTGAACAAGAAGTTTTTACACACATAGGCAAATGTTTGGTGCAGTTTTCAAAGAAAATAATGTGTTTGGCCTCTGGCCTCTCAACATATTTAACTGATGTCTAATCTTACTAACAAATCATTGGCAAAAAAATTGTTATCAGAATGTTTCTTGCTGGAAAGACATGAAACAGAAAAGCTAATGTACGCATTTCAGAAGTTTGAGTCAGGGAGGGAGAAAGCATTGAACTACTAGATAAAAAGATAAATTAGGATAAAGTGTACCCACGTCTTGTCCCCTTAACACCCTCCCTTCAGTGCAAAGGTGCCCACTATTATGGAACACTATTAACTGCCACGCAAAATTTGTCAACTTTATCACTCCTTAATAATTTTAAAATATTTAGGTACTATCCTGCCCTTTGAAACTTGTTTGAAAGCATTCTAGCAAGGAATTCCATCAATGTAAACACTTTCTAGTTTTGTATTAGTACATCTATTTTTATTAAGCAATTACAGCTGACTGGACTTGTGAGCAACATGAACTGACAGGCATAAAACATGAAGCACATGTGAGAAAGGGGGCAGTTTCAAGAAGTATGAAAAAACCAAACTGAGATAGCAGAACATGAGAGTTTGCAATAGTCCTAACAGAGAGAACAAGAACCAGAAGACAAAAGGAAGCCAGAGAAGAGATTAGGAAGAAGCCACATAATTAAAGCATCATTAACAAACATCCTTTGTACAAAAATTCTCAGTGGATGAAGCAGAGCTATGTGGGAAATGAAGGAGGCTGCAGCTGGATGCCGTGTTTTATCACAACTTAATGATCTACATCATGGCAACCTGGTTAGGGTTGTACATCCCCCAAGCTGCCCTCATTCCCCAAGTATCCTAAATATGACATGTTCAAGAAAAGGCAGAAGAGAGACCTAGGCAGTTTGCTATCTATGCCACCTCCATGAGAAAAATACACTTAAAGAAACTTAAATATAAATATACTTAAAGAAACTTAAAGAAACTTCTGAACTTCTCACATTTTTTTTTCAAGGATACAACGTTTCATAGCAAGCTGACACTATCTAACGCTTTTTCTTTATTTCTCTCCTTTTATTTAACAAGACATCTACGTCCCAGCCAAACCATTCTTCTTCTTTCCGGTCACTAACATCTTCAAGATAATTTTAAAAGCAGGGGCAGTAAATAAAGGTAGGCAGCAGGAAAAGTGAAATCTGCAAAATAGTGACAAAGCTTCTGCTACAGCCAACTTTCTGTTTTATACATACACAACAAAATTCACTCATATATTAACATTTATTTTATTCCAGTTAACATCATCTGCAAATATAATAAGCTACACAACTACTGTCCTGTCTTCAGCAAAACTCAATAGTGAGTATGCCATAAATGACACAAAGTCCATTCAAGCTTATTTCAGAACAGGAAAGGTGTTTTCTGAACAGGAGAGGTAATTTTTTTTACAGATGACTTCCATGCTCACTAAATCTCTTGTTTCCAACTCAGGTACTTACATTGTCATCTCTACCAAGCTAAGTATATTCACTTGACTTTCAGCCACAACCCAGAAAAGAGATTGAACTGTACTCTCTGTATTTTGTGTATCACTCTGAAATACCTATAACACATGAGCTGCCTTTACCAGCTAAATTCAGGAATCGGTTTTTCCCTGGGTTGGTAGTGGTCAACTATTATCAGCCGCTTAAGTCCCTCTAAATATGGTCTCTGATTTTCTATTTCAGCTATATTATCATTTAGTAGACCATAAAAACTTCTTCATTTCACTAAATCCTAATTAACCTATGACGAATATGCTGACGTAGCTTTATTTGCCATAATCTGTACATCTGACAGGCCACTGTATTTAATTAGCTTGTACACTTATTATATTATCACCTATTGTAACTGGGGTAATTTTCTGAGTGGAGGGTTGATATTGGGAGAGGAAGGTCACCCTTGGAATCTTGTGTTTAGCTCCCACACTCTATTATGGCTCAATACATTCCAGTAATCTTTAAAAACACTTTCACACAGAAGTTGCTGCATTTATTTACTGCAAATTAGCAGAGAGAATGCTTGGCTTTTTCTTAATATTCTCCTGCTTTTCTTGAGCAGAAGCAAGGAATTGTTTTGCAATGAAAAACCTACGGAGCCAGAAAAATAATTTAAAAATGGTCAACAACTCTAGAACTGATTAAGAAAAACATTGATTTCTATAAATCAAAAGATTTCTCTAATATTAAGCCAATACAACAAGGCACCCAAAACATCTGACTATACGTGATTTTAGACAAAACAAGGAAGTCAACAGGCTGAGTTGCCTTAAAGTCATCTCTGGACCAGTACAGAGTGATGAGAAAATCTTTTCTAGCTGACCTTGCTTTCTCTACCCTCTACAGCTGTCAATTTTGAAGAATATTGTTTACCACAGAAGACAGTTCCTTATTGTTTAAATGAATTCATCAAGGAAGATTTTGGGAATCCCCTTCTGGGAAGATGGCTTCTTAACAGCATTGTTAAATATTTGCCTAATGATTTAAAAATGAAACCCCAACTGAATGTTTGGCTGCATTGTCAAACTTTGCATTGGAGAAAATAATCTATCTTGGCTACAAAAAAAACGATAAATATTGTTAATAAAAATAATCTTTGGAAACTGTTCAGTTGGTTTCCTTTGGGGATTTTTATACCGCATGTGAAAAACGGATGAGCATGTAAAAGAAATGTTCTTTGTATCTTGCACAGTTTATCTAGCTAAGTTAGGAAAGGATAGGCAAATTTATGGTTTTGCTTTTTTTTTTTAAAAAAAAAAGGTATCATAAATATGGCTTCTGTAAGCCAAAAAAATACCCCCCTTGCCTCCTTCAAAAAAATTTAATCATCTGCAGGCAGCCTTAACCAGCTGTCAAAGCCTTCTGTCTTCTCAGAAAAGAAGAAAATCGGAATAACTGTTTCTTCCACAGAACTCCATCAAAAATTTATATAACCATAATACAAAACTACTGTAAGTCCAAAGATCTCTCTGTACTCATTTTTGCAAACAGAACTTTTCCAAAACCAACCAGAATTTCATCATGAAAAAGTAGCCTTTTGTCCACTTGCAATAGCATAAGCACCACCAGAAAAAATAAAGGAGCTACAGAAATGTTTCCATGATATAACTGCCCTGAGTTATCTTCTGTCATAATTCATATCATTTCTGACATCCATTCAATCTTCAGTTTTCTCTCAAACTTTGGAATCATTTTATTAATCCTAAAGACGTACTGTGTGAATTGAGTGAAAAAAATCAATGGAAATTCACATTAAGCTAATCTTTCTGGTTCAATAACTCTTGAGCCTGATAGAGTTTGCAGTGAGTTGTGAAAGGTAGCTGCATAATAAATTAATGTACATTCTTGTTGAAAAATAACTAAAATACATACAGATTCCACCCTGAAGGATGCAAGGAAACGAACAGTCATGTTCACTTTTACTAAAACATCTCTTGCAAGACATAGAAAATGCGTAGGACTGGCTGGTATTGTGAACTATTGTGTGTTCTACATTATATCTTCCCCACAAAAATGCACCCCAAACCATTCTGCCATATTTCCACTACATATTAATTAAAATAGCACAGATTCTAAAAACACCCATGTGGTTTTATTTGTTGCTTGGAAAGAAGGAGGAGAAGTTGCAGCTAAAACAGAAAATTGTTATTTTACAACATGAAAAAGTTCAGTGACAAAACAAACATTCCTACCTTGGCACCTAAGTGGTTGATTAACGCTATCTAGATCAATATACTACTGAATTTCAGGTGCCATACTCATGAAAAAATAAAAAAGAAAAGCACCTACAAAACAAAAAGTTCCATTACCTTTCAACAAAGTAAGCTGCTTGGAGGTAAGGCTGTTTTTGAGACACTAAAATATGCATTTTCCCTACTTCTTTTACAAGGTGAATCCTCATTCACAGGGAAAGGAGGGTGTTAAACCAAAGGGATGTTGGCTCTAATCTGCAAGGTTCAGAATTGCTAAGTATCCTCGTTTTCAGTTACCTTTAGCTCAGCATTTAAACTCGGCAACTTCAGAGTTTTACCTCTAAGCTACATATATACACAAAATGTAAAAGAAAGAATCCAGTTGAGCTATACAGTTGTCAAAAGAAATACAGGAGGCAGCATGGAACGGAAGAGGTAGGAGCAGAAGGGGAAGAAGGAGGAGAGAAATCAAAAAGCAACTTGAGTAATTTTTATTCTCTTTTCAAGCATTTTTCCTGACAGTTTCACTGTCATTTTGTTCACTTTGGTTGTTTTCTTACATTAGTTTTAAATAATCCACTAGCTAAATACGTAAATCTTAAATCTACACATTAAAAAGCAAAATATTGAAAAACTGAATTTTGTCTGAAGTTATGTTCTAGAAGTAGTTTTTCCAAACTGAGTAGATGGTTACGCAGGGAAATATTATGAATTCCCCTTAATCTTTAGAATTTCTGAAACCAAAATCACAGATAATGCATTTACTGGTTTCACAAATGAAACATTACAGAGTTAATAAGAGTAAACACTTCAGCGTTTCTGTATGTACAACATACAGTGCAGAAAATTCTTTTGATAAAACATGGTTTTGTCAAAAACATTTATTTCAGAAACAACATGCTGTCTTAAGTAACTCTGGCAGTTCTAGTTTTGTGGTAGTATTGACTTTAACCTACAAAATCTTTCAGGATTAAAGATAGTCTGCAAAATAAGTTAGATTTAAAGCCAAGATTTTACTGCTTCCCACGATGTTCATCTGGTAAACCACAATTTGATTTCTGATACTCAGTATGGAAATGACTTGAAAATGAGTGCTTCAATTTTAAAATCATTTTTTAAAGACGTACCTGTATATTTTTACATCTATATTGCCAGATGCCCCTCCTCAAAACATTTCCCCACTAGCTTATGGACCAGCAATCAAGTACCTAAGTGCTCCAACAAAAGTACCTAAGATCCAACAAAAGGAGTGATCCCTGGTTTTTATCCTAGCCTTCCAGTTTAATTTCAGCACAGTATTTCACACTCACGCCTGACAGCTACAGCTTTCTCTTTTATTGGCAGTGGCATCTTCAGAGGAGAGGGAAATTGTGAATTGTTGCTTGTGAAAAAGAGCGCTTAATCATATGTGAAAAAGCTTATCTGGAAGCTCTGTCTCTTTCTCCATTCCTTTTTCCATATTTTGGCCCTTTCATCAGTCCTGCATACTTCCCTATTTTCCTCTTCCTCCGTCATCCCAAATCTTCCTTTTACTACATCCTCATTTCATTTCAAACCAACTTTCAATCTCTTCCAGTGTCCAGAGATTTATCCCTGGCAAATATAACAAATGCTACGCCATCCTCAAACTCACCAGCCTTTGAAAAAAGGCATACTCTATCGAGCCCCTGGTCTTTTTCAAATTTGCTATGTTTCCTCATACACCTTCTACATGTTACTTACTCTTTCCTCTGGTTCATGACTCTCTCACACACAGATTCACTGGCAATTCAATATCACTTGGTCCCTGAACTCTCTCTGCAATGTATTGTATAAGCCTTATCCACAAGCATGATTACCAATATTTTCATGCCATTAAACTACCTGTGACAGGTTCACCATTCTCTGTTTGCTCAACATCTTAGTTGATCTTGACATCGCTCTGTCCAGAACATGCCGAAAGCTATTTCTGATTTTTCCCCTTATCTACCATACCTCTCCTAAATTTCCCTGGAAGATCTAAGTTTTCTTATCTCTCTGGCACACACACAAAGTTGTAACATGTACCACAGAGAATCATCTCCTTTCCATCTCACATTATAAAAGACACTACAATAAATCCAAACAGTACTCTCCTGCCAGTAGATTTACTTTGCATGTCTTCTTTGCATCCTTCTGCTCTACTCTCTTTTTGGATCTTCACTTTTAGAGTTGACTGTCGCTTACCTTTGTCTTGGTTAACAGTACCAATGAGTTCTATACTTACTTACTACACCAACATATACGTACTTAATATTTATTTAATTCACTGGTATATTTTGCCAATTACACTATTTTCAGATTACTTGCTTAAGCCTCACGTAAGTTGCCTATGGAGAAAAACAGAGCCTAAACCATCAAAGTCAATATTCCCCTTCCTGTAACATATATTGCCATATAGTTCACAGTCTTTCAAAGATTACAAAAAACGAGGCAAGTGACAATTGTGTCTCACATCTTCAGTGCCAATCCCTCACTAACTTGACTCCACATGACTCACTTAAAACAGACATCCCTACTTGCTTAGAGCTTCTGAAAAAACATTCAGGCTCATGAAGGTGGTCCTGAACATAAGCCAGTCCTCTCATTATAAGGACAAGAACACACACGTGTCCTAGCTGTGTTTTTCAAGCCCTGGTGAAGCTCAGCTGTAAGGATCACAGCATCATAGCCTGATAACCTCAACAAGATAAACTTTGTTTAGAGGTCTTAGCTCTCTCCAAATGAGATCACAGAGCTACATACTGGTGAGGACAAGGAAAAGGTTAGGGATTCAGCATAAAATACATGGAGCTCTTAACACAGTTCATAAAAAACTGTTTGAAGGAAACTGTTTGAAAATAAAAATAAAAAAATAACTGAACAAACCAAAAAAATCACAAGCCACATTTGAAAGTGATAAATGCATATTGAAAAAAAGTTAAAATGCAACCACAAAGGGTTTTTTTTTTTTACACTATATCTTACATGGTGCTCAATGAGAATGAAAGTTATATCTTGAGTTATCTGTGAGTATCTTGTTTAAATTATTAGAAATGAAAAGGATTATAAAAGTTCATAAACTTTTTAAAATAGATTTTCATTAGGAATTGATTTTCATACTTATAAACATACACACACACACTTTGCATACACATAATGTGTGAAATATATAGGTAGTTATTTCCAACTCCAAATCTCGTTCTCCATCTCATGAGAAATTTAAAACTTGGTTCAAGGAAGGCAGCTGTTCCATGGATGGATCTGGTTTCAGTCTGTGTAGCATCACTGTAGTCATACATTAAATAAAACACAGCTGGATAATGCTCCACCTTTTTCACCACCCTCTCTGCTAACTGTTTAGCACTAACATCTGTTGAAAACAACTTTAAGAAATAGGGACATCATGGAAAAAAAAAAATCTTTAAAATATTTCACACAGTAAGTTTTATTTTTTTTAAAAAGAAGAAAGATTCAAGTATACTCAATTAGATTTTAATGCTAAGTTTAACATCTAGAATTCAGAGAAACTTGCTCAGTCAGGTCTGCCTTGACAAAAATACACTGTTAGCACAAATACTTTTCATTTGGTGTGTTCGTTGTTTTCTTCTACACAGTTCAGTAACTTCTGCCAAGAGATGCATTGTTGTACAGTTTACCTTCTCATCTATAACCATGACATATGAATAACTTTGGTTTATAACCTAGCTATGAATTTTATTCAAATGTGCAATCATTTTTAATTAAAAAAAATAACTAGACTCTTACTAGATTTTCTCCAGAGAGCAGTCTACAGGATATTAAGAGAAAGTAAAATACGTAAAGACTTTTAAAAGTGTATCCTCACACTAACCCATCTTTTAATGGACAGGGCGCTGAAGTAACCTTTCTAAACATGCAAACAGTTTGTTCTTTTCCAGGCTTCCTCTCAACCAAGTGATTATTTCTACAGACTAAAGTTATGTACAAAAGCTATGCTTCATTATAATTTATCTTCATTTTTTCCAGCTCCTCAATCACCACCTGATTCATGAGGAATGTTTTTGTATTAAAAGTATGCATATATTTTCTTACTGACATAAAACTCGGCACATTTCAAATAATTCATACTTATGCTATTGGACTTAAGAAATAGAATACATAATTGTCTTTCACAATTTTAACCTTCCTCAGGTACAGTTATAAAAAGCCTCCATAGTATTACAGAACATTAAACTATGGGTTTTTTAGGTCAGTATACCCAGTATTTGAGAGTGGCCAGGAATATATAAAAATCCTACAACTGTAAAACCCAGAAGAATATTTTATTCATCTTCTAAATGAGTTCTTTGAAAAAGTTAGAAATGTGGTCAATTATTCTCTTTTAACTATGTTGATGCAGACAAAATGATAGTGGCAAAAATTAAGAAATAAAAGAAATATTCACCGTATTTTAAACTTAGAATAGTCAAAAGACAAACATAAAATATGTTACAGAAGTTAAATTCCAAATCATGATATTAGCTTTGAGATTTCTATGCAAAATTATCTAAGCATTCTGTCAAAAATGGCCATTTCACTAAAAAAAAATTAAGTTCCTTTTCTACCAAAAAAACAAAGTCCAATCAGCATACAATACATATATATTTTAATTTACTTTATATTATTCTTCATCATTACCCAAAACCATAAAGTTTCCTGAAAAATAAGAACTGATGTGAAAAGCGAAGACTGCAAGAGTTGCATTCAAATATAAAGTCAAAAGGGGATGAAGATTCTATAAATTAACCCAAGAGATAAAGCAAATGCACGGAAAGAAAGTACCAATCTTCAATCAGTACATTTCACTGATAAGTAATCCTTAGATTTCCATCAGTTTTGTTGTGCTTAAATAAATTTTATCAAGTTGTAACATTTTCCATTCTATAATCACTCTAAAATATGGGACTTGGAGACATCTCTGATGAAAAAAACTCTATGACTAAGAGCTGCACAGAAACGTATGTTTCATTGCTTGCATCAAATTCATAGTATAAACCTTTTGTTTATACTGTTTCAAGAAATAGTGACATGCTATAAACTACAATGAGAAAAATTTGAACTCTAAATCAGCTGCCTAATACACACACCAAGCACAAAATTCTTTTTTTAAATTACAAATCCTATCAGGCTCTGACCCAATAAAGTGTTCAGCTGGCCTGAGCAGTGTACATGCCAGAAAAGCTGAAAACCACTTCTCTGGTAAATTATACCACTCTGCAGCTCACTCTCACTAGAACTAAATGTGACACTTATAACTTTCTGCCTCTAGCATATACTTTTATTATTACTCAAAGTTATAAAGTAAATATGTTTAATATATAAAATAATAGCAACCAGGTCAAGAAGGCTCCTATATCCATTACAGTTTAATAATCATTATTCATGTTGCATTACTACTAATAACACAATATTATAACAAAGCTATTCACATAACTTATTCTTTTCTTCACATAGCTCATTGTTTTCTTCTAAAATTGTCATTTTAAATTCATCTTTGTAAACAATACTGATATTCCTTTAAGTAGTAAATCAAAGATACATATGTATCACTACGGAATAAGACTGCCTCCTGTAATCATACATGAATCCAAAGTAAAATCCTTTATGCTGTTTTCATCAGGGTGTGACAGACTTTCAAGATTTAGAATTGCCTTTCATCACTACATTAGATAGTGCAAACATTTAGATAGTTCTTAACTATAAACTGTTTACTACATAAGAGAGAAATGCACTTAGAAATATAGCAGGGCACATTTTATCTTAGCTTATGATTGTCAGATTCTTTACTTGTGCTAGCTTGAGGGTACAGATAGTGATGTACTGGCTAAACCAGACGTATACAAAAAGGAATAATATATGAATCTGTTAATATTTGCTGCTGGCAAGGTTGTGTGTGATTTCCAGTTTCTGGAGCAGAGGTCTGGCACAAATACATATGGAAAGAAAGTGTGGGATATTATGGATATGGAAAACTTACCTTAAGTTTGAAAAGGAAATATAGTATATTTGGATACCTTTCATCTTGTATTTACACAAGAAATTTCCAGATGTAGTCAGACTGCCCTCTTCAAAGCATGAAGCATGTTACATGCTTGGGGGAAATTGCAAGACTTGACTGCTGGTTAGTTGCAGTAGTGATATTCGGCAAACTCGGTGACTACTCTTGAACATTGGCTTGTATCACTGAAAACATTTTAATTCTGTTAAGATGTCAAAATAAAGCTAAACCTCCATGTAAGTAAAACCAAAACAAAGTACTCAAAGAGATAAGCAAATACTCCACTGCCCAATCAAAGAATCAAATCTAAGCATTGTGTAAAGAGAATAATATTGGAAAGTTGCAAACCACCAGATGCTAAAGCCACATTATGATCTCTGGTCAGTAGAAACTGTAACTGAAGAGGCTTAAGCAAAATAATAAACATTCTTAGAAGACTGATATCAGATATACATTTCACAATTTAGTGCTGAGAGCTGTGTTTTGCATATCTTAGTGTATGGAGAAAGAACCCCGCAACAGTGCAAAGATCCAACAACCTCCTCTTCCCAATGCACGGGTATAATTCCCCCACAAAGGACTTTCCAATTAATGAAGAAAATATTTACAGCAAGTCTCAGATCTTACTACTAGCTTTCATTACTCTGTCTGGCAACATTAGCTGTAAAATCCATTAAGGAGAGTGGAACAACGTTTACAAAAAAAATCCAAATAAGATCCAGGCTCCAATTTCCAACCTAAAACAAAAGGCTCACCCTATTCAAGCCAAAAAAATTTATCTTGTGTGATCTTTCTGTATTATCCAATTCTGTTGTTGGTTTTACAGGATTTCTTCAAAACAGCTCCATTGTTTGTAAGACTTTTCACCTCTGAAAGCACTGCTTTAAAAACTTCTCTGTAGTCATACTGTGCAATACAAAACTATGAAAACTATGACAGGCCTTTCAAAGCAAACAAAAACTAAATATAGAGAGTATTTATCATACATCTATAAATCACGCAATTATTTGGAAAATAGTTTTAACATGAGTATTAGTAATTAAAAAGGTACGGAGTTTAGATCTGCTTAACTTCAGAACCTACTGCAACATCCCACTTTTCTTCTCCTTGTATTTTGAGGATAGGGTGGCTTAAGGGCATGTGGAAAAATTGGGATTACTGCTTGATCACATCACTTTTGGGGACATTCGTGTGGGCAGTCTATTTGAAGAGTGTAGAATTTCATTATTAGTGTGCATTTTATGTTCTGCAAAATCACTTAGAGCTTTAGCTATGTAATTTAAAACTGATTAAAATACATAAATTATTGTTGCCATTTCAAATCAAAGTTAGGTTTAAAACTGGGAAAAGGAAAATGCTAGCAAAGCAATAGTCCAGCATTACTATAGTAGATGTCTGCTTTTGAGAAGAAATAGCTGGTGGAATAAACTGAAGAGGAATTGAATACACAACAAAGTATTTTATTCAAAAAGAATGCAGAGAATACAAATTAATCACTAGCTATCAATCTCTCCCCTAGCACTGAATCAATTTATGTTTAATGAGAAGAAAATTATGCTGAAAATAATAAAACACTACAAATTTCCTGTTCAGATTTATGCCATATAAAAAAGACAAACCTACTACTGTCAAAACTGTCAAAGCTAATTCTTTACTAATCCTTTATTATTTTGGGTGTACTGGCTGCTCTTCTTGTTCTTGAAGGCATATAAAGAGGCCATCACCCTTAAAAGTGTGCCTTTCCAAAATCATTATTGAAATTATTGTATTATTACTAGAAAAATATTTTTTGAAATATCTGAAGTATGAAAGTGCAAAACAGGATTCAGTGCGTCATCTGCAAAGATGCTGTTCTTCTCCAAGGCTGAATGGATCCTGAAAAAGGTGAAGAAGCTACAACTGGCAGCTTTTTCATCAGGTGGGTGAAAAGGAAAAGAGACCAACAAAGAGGTCTCTTTTCTCTAGGTCTTTCTCTACTTTGCAAACCCTAACTGCAATCAATTCAAAAGATCTTTTCCTATTTAAAGTGAAAAATGAGGGGAGTTTTCTATGTTCAGGTCATAAGTAACTTCAATCAAAACGAAGTCACCGTAGATTGTTAATCTGCCCATTAAATATACTGATAGCCTTTACAAAAGTCAGTCTCTGAGCATCTGTATGAAGGAGAATTCCCATTTTAGAGGGGAAAATTGGTGCGCACAGACATGTAATGATTGAAAAACACATGTAATTCTTGATACAAGAGTTTAGCTCCATGGATCAGCTTGCTCAGCAGTGTGCAATACTGCAAAAATTTCTGAATTGGTCATCATAAGCAAGATTGGCAAACTGAACATATTTGAACCTCATGTTAAACTAGTGGTTTTACTGCATTCTCCCGTGAATCAATAATTTTCAGTGTTCTTTCTTGTGACCAACTATCCCAAACTTTCCACTTGCCAGACACTACTTCATTTCTCAGAATATTTAAATTAAGATTGTTCTAATGTGCTATGCTATGATTGTTTCACACTATTGTTTCCACTATTCGTTGGAAGTTTGAAGGAAGTTATTTTTCATGTCCTTTGAAGCTGTTATTTTAAGCCAAGTTGACACTGTTCATAATCTTTCAAACAAGTTGACAGATAGTTCTCCTAATGTGCACTATAAATGTACATGTACATGAACCTTAAAGAAAAACCATGCACTGACAAAATAACATGCATGAGAAAATAATACAGATTTATGACAAAATGAAAAAAAACCCTCTGAGGCAGGTGATTATAATGGATCATGATCATACTGAGGAAGTTTGGAGAAAGGCAAGGCAGAGCTGGAATGCATTTGGCTAATTTCAGCATTAGCAAGTTACCGATGTCAGATTCGTGGAGCCCCAAAAAAAAAAAAAACAACAAAAAAAAGAAGTGTTCTTCCAAAAGTGTTTTTAGTCTCACTACATACAGCTGGGAGACTTGGAATTGCACCAAAAGAACAGTGGAAGCAGAAAACTGAATGAAATATTCACAGTGTGTGTGTGTGACTAGTCAGAACGAGAGAAGGAAAATTGATCGCACACCAAAATCATTTGCAAGACACAACACTATAATTAAGAAAAAAGGTAAATGCCTAAGGAGCTGTAAGCGCCTTGGAAAAAACAGTTAACTCATGACCCTAACTCACAACCAATAGTTACTCTGATTCCAAATGAGAAAAAGACCCAGAGATGATAAAATATGGGATAGAAAGGATCCTTTTGAAGTAAATATATATTTTTAGATATTGTTTCCCCAAAGAATTGCTTAACATCACCATTCTGGACAAATTCCTACACTATTGAGCAGTGAACACAAAGTGCTGCCAGGGCAGAGAGGGAGATCCTGATGGAAAATCTATTTTTAGCGCAGCACACCAAGACAGGTTTACAAAGAGTGACTCCACTCAGTGCCCTGCTCGCTAGCACAGGTCAGTGGGACACCTGAGCACTCTGTTCACGCCACCAACACCTCAATTCATTAAACTGCCACAGGTTGTTTTTTCACATTTGCCCTTTGGTAAACTTAAATCAGGTGTGAAGCTCTCAGGTCACGCCTGGGGCAGAGGATAACAGAGTCAGCAGGCAGAAGCCCTGGCCACGGTGGCAAGAGAAGATTCCTGGGAGCTTTGCCAGGCGGCCTCTTCCACCCTGCACAGAGGTAGGGACTCCATGAACTGCCAGGGCAAAACAAGGGCTTCCCGTCAGCACCAGGAACTAAGAGCCCCTTTTCCTTGAGGAAAGAGACCTATCAGCCTTGCCTCTTTTCCAGGGATAATCACTGATTTCACATGGGAAAGTGGGGACATTTTGCTTTCACTGGAGCAAAGAAATTGTCATCTCCTTGAAGGTGGCTCTGATGTTGTAAGAGTTTTGACTCTTATCTGCATCTTGAGCCATAAGGTCTACTAACATACTGGTGTCTCAAAACCAAACCTGCCTGGACACCTTTGCAGACACAGGGACAATGGCACTGTGCACAGTGGCCTAAGTGGGCTGGGCCCAAACACCTGATGGGGGCACCATTCTGGATTTGCTTTGCGCTCCTTTCCCAATTGATCAGTTATAAGAAATCACTTTTCTCCCTTCAAACACTTTTTTTTTTTTCCAAAGGAAACAGATTCAATGCAGTCTGTATTTTAATTACATCTTCAGTTTATATTTAATCACAAATGCTCCTTTAATCTTGACGCAAAAAAATAACTGCATTGTAATACGGAAAAATCTGTATCCTCTGTCAGGCTTGTAAGTGCTTCCCCATTCCAGAGCAGGATTCAGTCTCATCCTTCTCTCTCTAAATCTTACAACGAACACTTTGTTAGTGCTTATACAGTCACACGTTCCTTCTAATATATTTTTTATTTCCACTCTGGTAACGTAAGCTGAAGTTTTTGGTTTTTTTTTTTTTTTTTTAATTATCTTATTCCAGCAAGGTGCCTTTTAAATGTCTGATTTTAACTATAAAGACACTTCCAAATGGTACTGGCATCTTTCTGTCAGTGTGTCACTAAAACACCAACAAGTGAAGAGAAAAATTCCGTAAACTTAAAAACAATGTAAATTCAAGGACACTATCAACTTCATTTCCACTAGGAAATCTCTTTAGACTTGCGTTGTTACACAGGGGTCACCAGTTGGAAGTTGTACAAGATGCACAGGATATATCTTTAAATTATTCATAATCACCTTAAACTGCACTCAATCAGCATTGCAATATGTCATCCTACAGACACACAAAAGTTCAAAAGGAAAAGCACATGAAAAAGAAGACTACCAAGAGCACTATTGTTAAAGCTACACCAGAAAGCTTAATATTTCAATACTGTGTATGTTAAAATAAACAGCATACACAGGTGATGAAAGCCAGTCTCTGAAAAATTTATTATTCTGTTAGAACAAGTTTACACTTAGGATGGATTCTCAAGCTTCACGCCATTAGGAAGTTTTACTAGGTTTATAGTGGAAATAAAAACAGAAATAAAAATAGACGACAACCCAAAAACACAGGCTGTACTTTGAATATGATCAGCCGTCTTGCTTTTCCTTTACATCTGCACATTTCCTCTTGTCCTCAACAATCAAGCTTTATTCAGTATTTGTGAAAAGTTCCCCAAGCTGTCTCTTTCACCTTTTAGAATTAAATGTTTTGAAAGATGAAGTTTCCCCAAACCCATCCTATTCTACTGGAGCTGTAAAGCTTTCAAAGATTTGTGATGTCAATTTGATTCTAAGGATTGTGGGTTTTTTTAATCTATTCATCCAAATTCTTATTTTTGACTTCCAAACAAACTGACCCTAATCTCAATTTTCTCCTGCTATACATGGCATAAGCATTTATCCCATTCAAGCCAAACGGATGCAAGACTAGCGACCATTTATTTGGATAAGATGGGTACAGAGTAGATTTTACCATTAAATTGAAAGGCAGTAAAATCCTGATGAGTGTATTTGTATTGCCAACTAAGCCTTTGGAACTTGACTGGTTTGTAAACCCTACTACCCAAAGCTATCCAAAGTTGGATATGAACCAGAGAAGTTAGTCTCTTTCATCATTTTGCATAGCTTTTTTTAAAAAAAATCTAAATAGTTCCAATTCTGATTCTTTCTGATTAAACTGCATTTCTACAGATTAGGTTTATCTGAATGTTAAATTTTACATTTTGGGTAATATAATAGAAATTGGTATTTAATGTGTAGCATTATACTTACCCAACTGGAAGCTGTTGTCCTCTGTACATCATCTGGATGAATAATTGATTTCAGTATGAAGTTTTTACGAATTACTGCTTAATATACTCAATATTTCAAGTAAATGTGGAAATACAGCTTTTTAATTACTTAGGAATCAACAAGAAATGTCAGCTTTTTTCCATAAGCATCACACATATATATAAATATAAAAGAGCATAAAAATACTCAAATCAATTTTATCAGCTTCAACATTTCAACATTCAGCATTTTGTAAATTAAAAGTCTGTACTGTTACCATATGCTTGACTTACACTCATATTCCTATCCCAGATCTGGATGGAGCCATCCTGACAGCCAGCTGCAATAAGTTTACCATCTCTGCTGTACGTGCAAGTTGTAGGAATCACCCGTTTCCCTTGAACTGATCGAGGTTTAAATACGCCTTTGTGCTTTTTTTCATTGTTAACATCCCATGTTCTCACAGTTCTGGAAAGAGGTTTAAGACAGACTTGTTTTAGGCACAGTTGACGTATACAAAATAACTCCACTTATGACAAATTTTTTTCAACATAAATGGCATATAATTATGCTTAAATAAAAATAATGCCTAAGTAACATATAGCATACAACATGATGGTCAGATTCCATTTCCAAAACCATTTCCAAGTAACAAACTTGCAACTTAATATGGAACTCAATATGGAAACTTGTACTAATATGCAGGTGAAGTTACAAGAGAAAAAAAAAGTATTTTCAAGCTCTCATCTAAATACATATAATTACCTGCAATTCAACAAAGGCAAATATAAAGATGCCACACTGTATCCACAGTCACGAGAAATCAGGAATATGTATTTAGTGCTTAACAGAAATTAAGATCCCAAGAATGTGGTACGAATACTTGCACAAATTCATCTACTAAACAGATTGTCTCCATTGCTCTAACATGACAGTCACTGATAACTTAATTGTTTAAAAATGCCCTTTAAAATAAAATTCTGAATAATACGCTGGTACACTTCAGTACTGCAATTTTAAAATTAATTGCAATATTGTTGTAGTTTCACTAATCCTAAGGGCTGTGATTTCTGTGCTAGAAGAGTTCTTTGGATACTTTGAAAAGACTCATTTACGTAATACTATTTCCTAGAGTTGAGTTTTTCCCACATTATCAGCACAATAAATACATCCTCTTTCTTTTTAATGGAAAAAAAGAGCATCTGCCTTGGTCCTCAATGTTTCCTAGAGACATAAAAACATCCAAATGAGAGAACTAAAACATCGAAATACAGGTGGGTTCTTTAAACTGTCTTACATACAAATGTTTTCTGTCCATTTAATATGTTGTTTTCTTTCCAGATAAAAATTCAAAACCCTTCTGGCATCCAATGCAGAGGGGAGTTTCAGGATTTGGCAAGGGAAAAAAGCCCATTAATTTAGAAAGAAAGAAATCACTAAGTTCTCAGGACAAGGTCACTTGTTTAGCCTATACAAACACTGCCTATGACCCAACAGCACGTAATTCACCGGTTGTCTAGCAAAGCAAGTACTAGTCAATGAAGGCTGCCATTTTCCAAGAACAAGACAAGACACTGAGGCACTTTAGTAGCTTCTATCAGAGCTGCAAACCCAGATAGGCTACAGAGTTGGTTATTCACCACAGGACAAAACAAGCAAGAAAGAAAAATGGCTCATGGAAGGTATATAAAATTGCGTGCATAATGAGAATAAAGAGAAACCCAGTGAAATAGAATAAATCTCCAGTTGTCCATAATAAAGTCAAGATTTCTTCCTTTTTAAAATATCCCCAAATCTTATAACTTTAAGACAAGAATTCATTGTTCTATCTTGAACCATAGCATAAGTTTTCTGCTCTTTTTCATTTTTAATAAAATGTTCAGTTATGATACATTTTACAATCTTCTGGAATAAACTTGTGTTGCTGTGTACTGCAGAAATGAATGCATTATTTCTTTGATGAAATAACTACATAAAATACTGCAACTTGACAGAGTAGAACAAGGACATAGTAAAACTTTAGGACTTTCATGACTCCCTACATAAATGGGCATCTCCTCAGTTTTTCCCTGCTGTTATTTCCTTGTTATGGAGTGCTTTCACATGGAGATCCATCCCTTGAATCCTCTTGTTTTGGGGAGCAGAAACGTTGTTTCTTTAACCAAAGCAACATTTCCTTACATACTTGTTGCATGCATTCTTTCTCTGATAACTCCATAACCTACCCTGGCTCTAGGACAAAAACCCGACAGCTAACAGGAATGAACAGAAAAAGGGAGCCTTTCAAGAGGCACCTTTCCCAATCTGATATTTACTCAAAAGATTATTTGCTTCTTTTTCCTATCTCTTTCCCTCATGATACTCAATCTTTCCAGCATCTCATTTGACTATCAAGTACCTCCAGCTTATCCATCTCTTAGGATGGTCATCTTCTGCAGGAGCCACAGCTGAAATTTCCCATGCACTTAGCATACTCACTTCTCAGATGTATGGGTTTACCAAATAACATGGTTATATACTCAGAATTTTAAAATCTGACACTTTCTTCTTCCCATTTTATCTGAGATGTCTCATAAGCATGTCAGATGCAATTCCAAAAGCAATCTCTGAACATCCTTCACCTATCTAACCTAAACTCTACCTTCTTTATAGAATTTTCTGGATTCCACATTTAAGGCCTTCAGTTATCCTCTTTTCAGTGCTCTGTGGCTTGTCAAAACCTCAAAGACTTTTTAATACTATAAATTAAATTGAAACCTTCTTATTCCTTTTACCTTTCAACTGTGAAGAAAGGGAACACTCATGGCCTATCTGGTTCTACTTCATACACTACATATACATAATAAAGGACAAAATTTTTGACCTCTAAATCAAACTTAACAGGAGTTCAGTAGCATAAGAAGAAAATTCCAAATTTATTGAATAACTCCTTGTGCCGTAGACAATTGGTTGTCTCACAAATTAATTACATACACTGTTTAAAAATCCACACTGTTAAAATGTGTTTAATGTCCCCTCAGAATTTCTTTATAGTTCCCATACTTAGCGTTTACTGTCCCTCTACTGCTACTTGATCCAGAAAAATTTTCCTACAAGAATAAAAAAGCAATTATAAGAATCATTCATCTTGTCTACAAACCAATTAATCACTTCCAGATAGATCCTAACCTTTGAACTAAGACTGAGCTCTTTAATCTCCATTTTCAAGTCAAACCTTCCAAGAGTTTTTACCAACACCTTTCCATTTCTTTTTGCAATAGATAACATATCAAAATATTTTTGCAATAAATACCACAGACTATATTTAATTCACCACGCAAATCAACCTGCCCATGCTTTCTGACTGAATCTGTACTTCCCAAAACCTTATAAACATTATAAAACTATGTTTTATAACTTCTTTCCAACCTGTGAAGGACTAGAAACACAGACCATCTGAGAAAGGATCTTTGAAGTATCTCAGAAACATACTTTTTTTTTTTTTTAAATGATCAAACATCATCAAACAGTTTGAGTGAGATGCAAACTAATGTCTTCTGCCATTGTGTCCTCCCTTTTACTCTTTACACACTGTTGAAGACCATTGACCTGACACTTTTTCCAGCGTCAATACAATATTCAATATTGTATTTCCTTTACAATATTCAATCAAAGGGAATAAGCAAGGAAAGAATCACAGAAATTCAAATAATTTACCTTCACAGCTTATCCCATTAACCCAGTACCACACCAAACAAATGCCAGCTAATGCTGCTTCTCTGCTTTCACAAGCTATGGACCCTCCATCTCCAGGTTGCGTCACAGCAAACTCAGAGCACAATCCTTGGACTGGCATGATGTCTTTTTATTTGTTGTTTTGGACCATCTAGGCCCCTTGCTCCTCCCCAGACATAACAAAGGAAGATTGCATTACAACAGCCTCATTTTAACATCCTCACCTACCTCTAGGCCCAACGTAATCTCGTTTATGTTAAAACTAATAGAAGTTCTTATCATTGCATTCATTCAAATGAGTTCTAGACTCCTTTTGACCTAAATAGCTTCTTAAAAAGTGTATTTTCATAGGTCTAAAATGAGTGTGGAGTGAAAGAAAAATATATGACTCTTGCACTCTGGTTACACAGCAGCATTTAGCAGAAGTGTAACACTAATGCTCATCTGCTGACAGCTATAGCAAAGTTATGCCTGAGCTCCACTGAAAACAAAGGGTAAAAATATTCCCTAAACAATTTCCTTAGCTCTTTTTTTTTCCTGAAAACAGATTGTGTTTAATAATCATTTATTTACTATTAAAACAACATATATGGAAGGATTTTTTGAAAACTACCTCTTCAGTGTATATGCTCATTCTTCCTTCACAGCCAATATATTTATACTGAAGGATATGCAGAGCCACAGAAATATTTTTAGATTCTTTCATAACTGTATTTTCAAAGAAATCTTAGGTTGAAAAAAGGCTCCACTCACGCAAGCTTAGCTTTTTTAATGGTGGATTCCACATCTGCAAAACAGATTTTGTACAGCTTTTATATTTGCCAAAAGCAATTCAAAGCAACTGAGAAAAGGATGGGAATGTTCTTTTGGAAAGGTAACATGGCTATTTTCCTGACCACTGAGAATTTAAATGATCCATATTTAAATAAACAGTGAATTTAATTACTAGGGTCACTTTTGGTTTTACACATAGCTTTCCTCTTCCCCCCCCCCCCCCAATGCTCTAAGTTATATTTATGACAAAACATCTAATAAAATTATTTTTTGATAGCGCTGCTGTGTTACACAAATTATCATGATTTAGTTGCATATTCTGCAAGCATGCAAAATTTTTCCACGTCCCAATTCAGCAAGACTGTGCCCATCCTAATACTATATTCTAATATGGACTTTTCAAAAGTCAAGGACTGAACTAATTCAAACATTAAAAACCTGATCTGTCAAATTCCACTAAGTTTCCTTGTGTATCCAACCTTTGTATGTTTCTATTGCATTGCAAATCTCTCCTGCACAATACTGAATGTTAATATTTGACACAATATAAATATATGAACTATTCTTATCAACCTTATAATACATTAAAAGCAACAGAATATTCTATTGCTAAAAATAACAGATAGAGTTTAATGCTGCACACCTAATGCCTAAATACCCAAAGCAGAATATTTATAGAGAATAGCTGAGAAGCTCTATAAACATGTACTCCACATACATTCTGCTACAAAACCACGTTGGCAAGAAAACTTTCAATGTTATATCCTCTTCACCCGTTTTGAGTGTAAGCATGTTATAGGTGTCTTCTGTGGGGCACTTGGGGCGCAATAAAGGTTCAGGCACACGCCAGATACTGGAAATGTATGTACGCACAACCAGATGGAGAAGTCCAGAGGAACTTCCCATAGTTATTTGGCAGAAAAGCTTCTAAATAAACTACCTACTTCCTGCATCTGAACAGCATTAAAGCAATTTAAATCAATACAAGAAAAGTCGTATCCATGAGCAAAAGAGTAACCACAGTAGAAACAATTTTATAATTTAAGGTCTCTTCAGCTACTCTATTGCTTATATACTCCCTAAATGTGTAAACAACAAAAAAAAAAACAAACCCTTTTTTTTTTAAATACAGAAAATAAGTTGAAGCAGTTATTACAAAACTCTAAAGAGGTATAAAACTTTTTTCCATGCTTACACAAAATAGGTGATCATTCCTATATATGCTTACTACTATCACCACTCTGCAATTACCATTAACTTAATATTTTTGGTGAAAAATATTTTTGAATCTTATGAAAATGAATGGAAACAACTGTCATTGTTCAGTGAACTAAACATGAACTAAAAAGCAAGCAATTTGTGAAGACACAAACAGGACTGTTCGCATAGGCAACAAATTCACCAGACTACTAGGTAAAAATCCTATAGCTGGTCAATATATACAAGATATGAAGAAAAACCAAATTTTAAAAAAAGAGGAGACAGGAAGACCAGTTGGGTAGGAAACTAAAAATAGAAGAACTAGGAGAACCAGGAAGCTAGGAAAAAAAAGGGTAAGGAGGAAATATTTGATGAGAAGCCACCATACCACACATGACATGGGGAGTCCCAAGGAAATACGGTACTGGGAGAAAGAGAACTGTTAAAGACTGGAGGAAGGGGGACTTCAGAGAGGATTTAAAGCAGCCTGGAGGATGTGAAGTCCACACACCTCTGCAGTACTTGCAGCAAAAACTAGTATTCCTGACTTCCCAAAACCTTTTGGTGTCCCTCCAGTGTACCCCCAGTTACAGTTGCTCCTGAGATGACGACATACTGCCTTAGTATAAAACACCAGGGATGAAATGTTTTTTTTTTCCAAGCTCATAAGTGGACTCACATTCATAGAAATTTTGTTTAAATCTAACACGTTACATGCAAAACCTCCTACATTAATAAAAGCATAAGGTCTTTTTTTTTTAAGGAAAATAAGACACTCAAAAAAATCACATTTTTATAAAGGTGATCAATTAAGCTGACTTCTCATTCTGTCTCATTTCAGAAATGCTGAACATATCCAATTGCAAATTAAATGAAAGGAAGTGATGCTTTGAGTATATAGGTTCCTCCCATAACATACTCTGAAGAAGTCTTAGGTGCTTAAAAGTGGAAAGTCAACAGCAGTAGAGATTTCATCCATTAATTTTTATGCTTGTCATTTCCTTATCTGTAAAATTGAATACACCCTGTTGTGTACAAAAATTGTTTATTTTCAGATAAGGTAGCAGGGAATATCACATGAAAGCTCAGGAGTAAATTATTTCATCTCCAGAGGAAGAGTTGAATAATGAGAAGAAATAGGAGATAAGACCACAGGGTTCCTGCTTTATGCAATACACAGAAGATACAGTGCTCATCTGATAAATAATTACTATTTTGGTTTAGCCTCCTGTTCTGATAACATACACTACATACACTTTAAAACTGTTTCTATTTTTATTCAGTCCTTCATTTACAAGTTAAAAAAAATTTTTGAAAATATTTTGGAATTTTGATATCATTTGTTACTACTGCTGTTTTCTTCTTAGGGATGCGCTGTGCAGCTTGCTTGTAAGCAGTCAGGGATTGAGAAGAAATCAGAATGCTACATGTGATCGCCTGTGGCTAGGAAGCTGGCCACAAGTACTTTCAGATATGCAGGAACAGTTACCTATCAATACGCCTATATAACCCCTCTCAGGCTATAGTGAACGTGCAATATGAACAACTGCGTCATTTAACAGAAATGTGGTAGACAGAAGATGACTTCACAGCTGAATCTCTTAATTATGGCAATATACAACTGTTTTAAATGAAATACAAAGTTCACAAGCTTTGTATACAGAGAGATATTTTTGCAGCTCATCAGCTTAACAAAATGTCTTTAAAAGCCTGTAAAATTTAAAAGAAGCACCAAAATTCTAAGATACAAGTTATTAATTAACATACTACAAATTTCAATGATTTAACATTTACATATGTTATCTAAGATGATCTAAGATGCAGAACTCTGCTCGAGTTGCTCAGTCTAGCTCCCTCTTTCCATAAGGTAAAAAAGAATCTCTTCAGTTCACAAAATTTAGGCTCTACATGCTGCACGTGAGGAAAAAGGGAACATCTTTTGTGGAGTGCTCTTCACTGCAGACTCTTTTGTGTTACAGGTGGAGTCCCCATAGGAAACATAAGCAGAATTGGAGAAATAGCAAATGTACAGAGCCAATGTGAAATCTGAAGCAGTGCAGCAGTTCCAGTATAAAAAGTTATTCTATATTTGCACGTGAATAACATGTTTCAAATATCGTCTTCCAAGTGCATGGAATTTTATAAAAAAATCCAATTACATCTGTAATATTTTTCAAAGCCTGAAGACGCCATAAAGTTAAAATTATTTGCAGATTAGCTCATCAGAATGACCAGCTCAAAAATTCACCACTCTCAAAGTTTGACAAAGTAGTCAAAGATTTTAGTGAATCCCTATCATGTGAAGGGGCAGAAGCAATGACAAAATGCAAGAAAAGTAATTTTCATGAAAAAATGCAGACAGATTTCTATCAAATCAGCTATCAACTAAAGATAAAGCATAAGAAAACATCCAGTCATATAAAAGAGCAGATTTCAGAATGGATCATAAAAGGGATTCCAAGATTGAGTTCTAGGTTTATTTCTTTGTGAATTCCTCCTATAAAAAAATGTGCAATTCAAAATTTAGACAAGTATCTAGCAGTTTTTAACTTAAAAAGACTTAAACTTTTGTTTTCTATACTTTCACCATAGTTTCTCAAGAGTCCCAAAACACCCAACTACTCTTACTCTTTTTTTACATAAAGTCATATTTTATCTCGTTTCTGATTCATCTGTTTTCATTAGTATATAGATACTCAAAATAGTTATTTACAATCACGATTTTATTCCAGAAAGACCAGCAGCTAGATAACACATTATGTTCTATGTAACATCCCTAGTAACATATGAAGATACTAGAAATTTGTTCCGAATGCAAATTCTATCCTGGGAGGCAGTATAACATTAAAATTCAAATCATATGTCAAAAAGTTGAAGATATAATGCTAAGACAAAAAAATGCTAAATAAATAATAATAATAAAATACTATGCCTCTTTTCCATCCAGTTTCCAAAAGGTCAAATGAATTGAGATCTGATCTCCCGCTTCAGTAAAGCTAAGAGTGGGATGTAATCAGTCTCCCTAAGGGGTACATTTGGTCAAGATCAAAAGGGAAGACTTTGGATAAAGAACATCTCCACAGTTCACACTACTGTCACAAGCATGAACTGAAATGACTCAAGAGCAGTCTTGCATGATACAGCAAAAGCAGGAAGGGTAAATCACTGGGAAAACAGGATGCTTTCTAAAAAGCTGATTAGTCACGGCTATAAAAGAGTTGTGACTTATTTAGATCTCAAGTTATCTCCTTAACCCCAATAAATAATTTGGATTGAAGCTAACATTCAACACCACTCTCCATCAAAACCATGAAAATCGTTTGGAATTAAATTAAACCTGTCAAGCAATTAAAACGTCTCTCTAAAGCAACACCTCTGCTGCCACTATCACAACAATTAGTCTGAACAGTTTTTGCTGCCACCTTAGATCTCAGTCAGCCACTTTTCTGCAGCTCCATTAGCAGTGAACACCACCACATCAATAAGCAAAAAGGCAGCACTGTGATTTTTTAAAGTTGAATTGCTCTAAACAATGCAAAGTCTGACTCGGTTATATAAACTGTTTTACGCTACAGAAAGTTTACAAATTTCACTTTCTATTTTACTAACACCTGTTCACATCGTAATATTGCTACTACAAAAGTAACACCTACATCCTTTTCTTCATTTTGCCTACACACAGTATAAAGTAGAGAGATTAGTGAACAAAGTGCCATTAGATTCCATTAGTTTAAAGATGAGATCTAAAGGAATTGGTCTCTCTAATCGACAAAGTTCGTTGGGTTGGGGAAAATGCTTTTTATTTTTTTGGAGCAGTCAGAAATGTATGCATTTTAAAATAGTAAATACAGAGGAAAAATAATTTAGAAAATATTTTAATAACTTTTTTCTTTTCAAATAGAAGAGACCAGAGAAGTGAGATAAATTTCAGAACCCAAAATCATAAAACATGGAATATCTCTGAGTTCAAACATATCACTTTGTATTGCTCTTATCTTCTGCTTGCCTTAAGCCATGAAATTTCAGTCTAGGCAGTACTGAGTGTTAATAAAATTCTCAACTTGAGGCTTTTTCAGCAAGAACTCAAGGATGTCTACTCAATAATTCAGCTGTTCTTCAAATACCCAGCTCTACCTTTCCTTTCTCTTGGGGAAGCAGGAAAATTCATACATTTCAAAAACCTTTTGTCAGTAAAGAGAAAGCGCAGGATGCTTTATATATTTAGTTCCATTTATGGTATGACAAAATAGAGTAAAGGAAGCTCCCCAGAACTCAGTCATTTCAGAAAATTCAATTTCTAATTTTTGTTTTCATTTAAAATCCAAATGTGCTTTTCCTTAATGCAAAACTGCCTTTGTTAATAACGAGCAAATATCTCAGACTGGTGATCCCACACTGAATCTGGCCCACTCAACAACCTCATCATCCTGACACCCACAAACGAAATAGAATACAGCTTTTTGAATTGCAAAAGATGCCAAAACCATCCCTTACATTTGTCTATGAGCAATTGCTCAGATTTGGAAACCCCTGCTGATTTCATGCAGCCCAAGAGAGAAGTTCCAAAGCTGCCATTCAGTTCCTACAATTGAAAAGTTGGATCGTCTTCTCTGAACGAATGTATAGAACATCCAGAGAAGTCAGTATCAGAAGTATAAAATTGACCAAATGCTCCTAATAGCCTTTCAACTCTTAAGTTGAAATCTGTAACTTTAAGAAAACACTTATGGTTCTAAACAGAGAGAAAAAAAAAAAAAGATTATTTTAGTGTCACCTCAGATGTTGGTGCATGAACAGCTTCACATTCTTAATGACGTTATTGCATTTATACATATACCAGATGCATGTGCATGTATGTGTATGCATGCATATAAATCTTAGATACCAGACATCTCAGGAAACTTCCACATGAGACTTACTGGATGCTATTGCAGTTAGCCAACAAGGTTTTTAGCATAGACAAAAAGTCTCTTATTTGAAAGTTACATTTTAAAATATTAGTTAACTACTAATGGTGAAGCCACAAGAATGAGACAAATATACCTTTTTGTTTCAGCTGAAAAGTTGACAATAGATTGCGCCTATAGTCTGTAAAGAACCAAACTCTTTTTAACTTCAAACACTTAACACAGAAACTGTCACAACACCAACCTCTCTACTTGTAGACTGCATAAATGAATTCGATCCACACTGCAACTATAATGAACACATTATCCAGGTTGAAAAAATATTTGGACAATTTATGACATATTAATTTAATTTTAAATTATTCTACCGCTGTCAAAAATACAGTTTTCAAACTCAGTAACTTTCAGAGTTGCATTGCAAACTTAATTTATGATTCATCATCACTCAGTGGATTCCCTAGTTATGCCCGCGTGTGTTCTGTCCTACACTGTTAAACAGAGTGAACTTCGCCTATTTCATATGCTTGGAAGTGGTAAATAACATGCAGTTCTAAGTTTATCATTTCAGAAAAACAAACTGATCTAGTCTTGGAATCAACACACAAGCAGAGGGTCAAAACTCAAAATGAAAAAGAAGATCAAAGCATTAACTCATAGTGCTTAATTCTAAAGCAGATCTTTTGTTTGCATGAACTGTAATGTATAAAGGACTTGATCAAGCAATAAACCATGTTATAAAGAAAGCAGAGCTTGTCATCACTGATTTGGGATGCTTTTCTGTTTTCAAAAAAAGAATATTTAAATGTTAAAACCATTCCACAGGAACTAGGTACAAAAGACAAACTCTACTCACTCCACAGTGACAATATTTTGACTTTTCTTATACAAGTAACATTCCTGGATTTTTTTTTCCCCTGCACTGCAGCAAGCTTCTCAATTTTGTTTTAATTTTTTTAGCTTTTAAGACAAATTAGATAATCTGTCTGCAACTCAGTGAATCTCCTTTAAAAAAGAAATTACATAGTAAAAATGTCAGTTGAAAAAGCTCTCAAAGGCAACCTTTTATAAGCGACTGCACTTCTTATTGCAGCAGCAGCTAACATTTTAATCAAGAAAAACTTCAGAAAAAATATTAACATAAACGTACATAGTTTATAAAGACAAAAATAGCCTTCCTAAACCTTTTGTAAACATACAGCTTTCAGCAAGGGCCAGCACAGTCATTACTCAAACTCCTCTTAACCAGGCCTGCTCCTTTGCTGGGCTTTCTTAATCAGCTCTGCACTGTATATATCTATAAATAGGTAACTTCATCTAGGAAAATCATCTTCACATATTTGGAGGGGACTTCACACCTTCAAACGTACCAAGGTAAAAGAGAAACTATTGCAGCAGTATAGCGCAAAGGTCTATGCACAGGGGAGATGCTGGTAGCTTCGTGATGAAGGAATTCCTGTATTACGAACAAGTACCTAGAGATGGCACTCCAAAGACTCCTAATCACAAATCTTGACTAATCAGGGCAAGTTTTCACAAGAACAACAGAACCATACCCCAAACACAATCACAAAACTCCCTCTTCCTGCCAAACACCATGTTTGTACGCTAAAGGATGAGAATATAAGATACTACAGAGTCAGGAAAAAAGAAAAAACTAACCAGAACTTAACATGATTGAAACATGAATTTCCTAAGCCTCATTACTGGAAACGGCTGAATTTCTATGGCCAAAATGATTTTAAAAAATCCAGTAAGTGAGGCTAGATGCAATGGATATACAAATATTCCTGTCATTTTATTTTCATAAAAGTCAATTCTGCTTTATTTTTATCCCACAAAACTGAGAATAAGGTTTTACATATTATCCACAGTATTTCAACATATGTATTTAGGCATATTAGCACTATGATACACTGAGTATGCCTGATTAAATCAGGTTGGTTGTAGAAGAAAGCCATCTTTCATATGAGACCTAATATTTCTACATCTTTTACAGAAATTAAGAACATGTTATTCAAACACTTATTTTATCTTAGGAACAGGAATCAGGCTGTATGTTCCTTATTTCTACAGTTATTTCCTTGTGTACTTATGGAAATAAACAGTTTCCTTGAAGTAGCATTTTGTTACCCCATATACCTCTAATTTTCCTCCTGGTTTGAACTTTATAAAGTCAGCACAAGTCACAAAAATTTATTTGATCCTAAATAACAATATTATCATCAAAAGTTTAAAAGTGCTTTATTTAAGCTAACGGTCAATTCAAAAACATTCATTACAAACAATAAGGCTTTTAGGGAACATTACCCAAAATTCAGCTCCTGACTTTGTGTTCAGTTAAATCCAGTTACACATAGAACTCTTTGAAGTTATATTTCAAATAATTATATGTATTACCGAACAAATCAGGCATATCTGTTACATCTATTAAAGATGCCACGTCTACTGTTTTTTGGAACCTGGCAATATTCCGAGTTTCCTCTAGACCTCAAACTTAGAATTGGTGGACTGCATGAATATTTCAACTTCAAAAAAAATATCAAAAAGCTAGAAACAAAATAATAAAATAAATAAATTTAGACTAAAGGCTCAAAAACTAGAAGACAAATAAAGAATCTGCTAATATCTCCACACTCAAAAGTATCCCCCTAATTTGCATTTTGAACAAATACATGTTGTTATATATCTTGCAAATCTGCCTGGCATGGTCTAAGACATCATCATCACTGACTGTTTCAAAATTCATCCATTCGATTTTAACCCAACAATAAAGCACTTTAACTTTCCACTGAAGCAGATCAGTAATGTTTTCACAGCTTTTTTCAACAGTTCTGCCATAAGGGTGCTAGCCTTCAGCACAGGATAAAAAGCTGCAAGTAACATTTTTATGTGGAACAACTACTTGATAACTACATGCATAGTCCCCCAAAATATCAGAACAGGTGATGCTAACAATGATGCTATTATTTTTCAAGCACAACGCTTCAGAAGACTGGTAGTGTCATCTAGACACTCCTAAACAGAGGTTTTCTGTTAAAATAAATCAGCCATTCTAGCGTTGAGCCATTATTATGGCTATAACAGCTATGGCTAACCCTTATGTAAATAAATGGGTGGCATGTAAAATACACTTGACATCTTTTGTCCATTTGCATTTGGAAAAGTTTCTACAGAGAAGTGGTCTCAGGATACTAGTTGCAGGTTTTAAGAATACTTTGAGGTAGTCTGTTTGTATGAAATAACTGAAACCATATATTCCACACTGTATTTAAATGGTATTTTTAATTTAAAGGTCTGAAAAAAAAAAAAACAAAAAAAAAAACAAACAAAAAACAAACAAAAAAAAGCTTCAAAAGTAACTTTCTATTAGCACTAAACCTGTCCAGTATCATTAAAATACTGCCAAGAAGAATTCCAAAGGAAAAAGCACTTTCTACTTTAGAGAAATATATGATGGGCTGAATATCAACTCATAAACAAGGGATAATATCCATTACCAGATGTATTATAATTTTAATGTAGAAATAACTGTATAATTAAAAAAAATACTCCCTAAACAAGTTTTAGTGCCAAACTCTAACACAAGATACCACCATTTAAATTATTTATTTGGTTTACAGTAAGAACACTGACAGAATAATTAATTTAAAACTTAAGTGTATATTCCATTAAAGGGAAGACACCATTTTCTTTTTTATTTACTACTGAAATTCTTCAGTACCTTTTATTCTGCTAACTGTCCATTTAATTTGCTGTGAATCACACAACAGAAGGAAGCTACAGATGAGTATAAGTAAATTATTTATTTTGAGGGAAAGAATGTATATGGTCCAGTAAGTTTATGATGACAAAAGAAGATCTGCATCTTATCTCACCGAAAGTTCAACCGCAGGAGACTGAAATGCTTGCCAGCAGACTCTAAATCATGCAGACACCAATGAATGTACATCTTAATTGCACAGATTAGCTGACCAGAAGTTTCCACTACTAATAATGGACTAAACTGCAGAACATTGGTCATACATTTTGTGTCTTAGCACACAGAACATTTCACAAGCCTCTGCTCTTGAAAGATTTCCAGAAGGTGCAGACAGGTTGCCAAGTCCAAACTAATCCCTCTCAAGAGAAATGCATTTAAATGCAAAGCTTTATTAGCATATACTTGAGCAATATAATTAGGTTTAAAAAGTACATTTTCTCTACAAAGGAAGAATTATTGGAAAACAATCTGTTGAAGAATGATTTGCAAGCAGAAAGAGGGGAAAATGAATAATAAGTTGATTGGTACCAATGTGAAGATAGATCAATTTTGAAGGGCTAATGTGTAATTATAATATTTTGTAACTAAAATTAATTATAATATTTTGTAATTATAATATTTTGTAACTAATGTACTCCAGTGAACTATAACTTCAACAGACATTCACTACTTAAGTCTAAAACATTTATCTACAATAACTGTAGAGGCTACATATATAAACTGATCAGAGATTTCTCTATCAGAAAGTCTACATGCCCATTCCCATCTCATGCTTACTAACCGGTGCTTTTTAAGCTCTCTAATTGTGGTT
Source organism: Eudromia elegans (assembly GCA_003342815.1). Classification (NCBI taxonomy): domain Eukaryota; kingdom Metazoa; phylum Chordata; class Aves; order Tinamiformes; family Tinamidae; genus Eudromia; species Eudromia elegans. The sequence continues at coordinate 2,239,595 of PTEX01000008.1, read as the reverse complement.
GAAATTTCTCTTTTAAGCAGACTTTGAAATTGGATGCTCCAAATAATAAAGAACTTGCTGCATTTCTTCCTCAAAAATCACTTCCATAGTCGCATAATCTCACTGTTGACAATATATACTTTTTATTTCCTTTTGAAATCTTGTTTACTTTAGTGTCTGGCGATTGCACCTGGTTATGTCTTTGCCTACCAATGTAAAGAAATTTCAATCATCAGTCATTTTATCTCTGTATCAATATTTCTTTGCTATTGTCAAGTCTCTTAACAACCTCCTCAATAAACAAAAGCACATTTAGCTCCTTTAGTCTATTAAGGAAAGTTTCCAGATTCTTCTCTTTTTGTCTTCCAAAACCTTTTTCAGGTTGCTGCCACTGGAGCTAGACAAAGAATTGAGCTGTAGTCTCAACAGTCATTGTCAAACAAAGGACTAACTTAGTAGCAATGGTATCATTAAAAGCTGATTTTGTGTCTATACATTTTCACAAGATGCGACTTTTATAGCTGCAAACTAAAAGTTCATACATAACAAAACCTAAATAATTTTCAGGAAGCAAGTCCAATCTTGAAAACGTTAGTTTCAGTGTAGCACCTTGCATGTTGTCATCTTCATCCCGTTTACTCATCTACTAATTAATCCACTTTCCTTAGAAGTGACTAACATTTACTGTTCAGGATTCACTAGAGATTTATACTTTCTCTAATAAAAATGCTTTATTAAAAAAACTATACAGTGTATATACAAATGTATACACGTTTTGAGACAATAATGCGATCTTATGAAATTACATTAGAATCATGTTTGATTACTTCAGACGATCACTTTCAAGATTTACTATCAGACAGTGCACTTGATACATACTAAAAGTTTTATGCCTTTACAAGATCAAACCCTTTAAATTCAAAGCAAAATTCATTGAAAATAATGGAATATACAGCAGGAAAACTCAACAACCCAAATTCTGGATTATAACGTACTGCCTTTAATTTATTAGTGACTATTATATATAAACTTGTAGAAGTTAGATTAAATAAATGAGAGCTTTCTCTCACAAAAAAAAAAAAAAAATCCTTGATTTTTATGCCACTTATGAGATAGGATTTTTTAGCCTTAAATGGATCTTTTTGAATTGAAAGCACTTCCAGACCAATCATCATCCAGTGAAACAACGCGCATTTGAAAACACTACCAATTAAGAAATGCCAGTTCAGTCTTCTGTAATTTTAAGATCAACAAAAAGGATTCTTTGTACATCTTTCATGTGCTAAACAAATAACATCAGTGACTTTTTAATCTAGAACATATAAATATATGAAGACCTCGATAAAATAATCAAATTATTATACACTGAAATTACCCGTAATTCAAACTCTCACAAAGAAATAAAGAAAATATTTCCCTCAAAATTCAAGCTATTGAATATTGCATATTACTAGTTATTACTGCATAACTTTTATATAGAAATGGATTTGAACATTAATGATGCCAAATTAATCCCTTATTTTCTTAGATAGAATACATGCTTTATCTTCGTAAACAAAAGTGCCAAAATAAGTTCTTGTCTACCCTATTTAATTTTCACTATCAAGCAAAAATTAATTCCAGTGTTTATTAAATCTAAAAGACTTCCCATTATTATTAATCAGAGAACTCTGGTCATTAAAAAAAGTTGTGTATCTCATGGGAAAATTTTCTTATAAATTGACTTATAAGCTAAAATTAACCAGAAAATTCTTAAAGGAGAAGGTTTTCATCTGCATATATTAAAAAAATATAAGCAAATCTTTACAGGAGAAGATAGGAAAGGAAATTGCCAGGATGAAATCTACTTGTATAACAAAAACACTTCAATGGAAGAGTTTGCACAGTAACCTGCAAATGATTATCAGAAACATGGGAAATTTCCTATCAGTTTTAAAACTGTACAACTTTACTCTCTCTTCTACCTGACACCAAGCTGAGCTGACGGAAAAGATAACAGTTGGAGCCCCCTGTTACTTCTATCCTGCCAGAAGTTATTAGGCACATCTACTAACAAGGCTGTTTAAAAGTATCCACTAACCTCTATCAGTCAAAGTGAGCCAAAGTCAAAGGGAAGATGTAATAATTGAACAGCTTTTCAATTAATTCATCTCATTTTGAATGACAGGTGTTAGTGAAAAATTCCCACAAGGACAGCCTAAGATGTGCTCAATGCATGTGGAAAATTAAATACTAAGTGTTCTGGGATAAGAAAAATAAGCACTTGCATCATAACCTTTGCCTTTCTTAGCTACCCTAAGCAATCCTAAACATTTTAATTGACTAACAGAAGACACATTGCTTTGAAATGGCTGTCCCTTCCTGCTGTGCTCGTTGCAGAGCTTCAGAAGGAGTAAAACATTTGAGCAGCTTTCAATAGAGTGAACATTTAATTTCTGTGCTCTAAAATAACCGAACAAAATTATTCAGACTGCACAGTAGAATGCATATATATACTTATGTTTGGATATACACAGACCTATGTACATATTTACATATGTGTGTGCATAAACACCCTTGTATAGATATTGGCAAGAATTTCCTTATGTTTCCTTGGATTTAACTCCAGGTCATATTACATGAGGAGCAAACTCTGTCATCTCACCTCAATATTTCTGCACTCTCTTCCCTAAAAAAGCATGACTCTATGCATAATTCAAGGTGACTTTCTTTTGTGCAGTAATATCCTTGAATCCCAAAGCAGGTCCTAGGCTCTACGGCATGCAGTGCATTTTCAGAAGTTCAGAAAATGCAGAAAAGTACAAGCCTATGATTTGAAATTTGATGATTTTTAAATGATTCTGTAGACAAAGCTTTTAAAATGATCCCTCAGAAGATGGCAAATCGTTAGGGGTTTAGTTTCATATATTCTTTGCCAACTGGTCTTCAAATTTGTGATAATAAACATAGTATACAAGCTTAGTTTCTAGCACATGAAGTTTATGCAAACATCCTGGTATTGGCACAGCCATTTTACTTGGCTCAGTAGCTCTCAAAGCTGCAGTCTGACCACTAATAACTGTAATTATTAAACAAAAATGTTTAACATACTGATGCAAACATGTTCAGACTACTGATATTTATCCAAAAGCTTGCTTCACTGTTCTGGCTTGCTGCTTAGCATATGGAACTTGAGTTTTAATTGTGGATAATGGATTTGAAGAAATACGAAATTCTGCATCACAGCAAGATAATACATCTCTGCTGACAATGAGTTGCTTTAGTACTTCTCCCCTGTCTGCTGTAAAATCCACAGCAAAACTAATACTTAAGATACTTGAGACCAGGGGGTTTATGGCTTCAGTTCTCCAGGTATGAACTAGGAGGCTCCTGGAGGAGAAAGAGACCACTGGGGGAGCTCTTAGCTATTAGGGGCTCTTACTACAGTTTATCAGGACTTATTTACTGAAAGTGATCTACTCCCAGCTACTACTCTCAGCTACACAGTCATTGGAGCTGTCCCGCAAAGTGCATGGCCAAAGTCAGCTGCAGATACCCCAAATTTAACTCTTCCAATAATTCACTTCTTTGGAAAAATCTAAGGAACAAGCATGTGAACAGTAGAAGGTGACTTTATTCTAAAACTTTGGGGGCACAGATCTTAACAAATCAACAAACACAGAAACATCTAGGCCAAAGGCAGCTTGCCAGTTCAGAGAATTATAATGGCATCGTGGGAGGAAGAGAGCGCAATTGATTGCTCTGCAGGGAGGAGCAGCACTATTCCAGACCTTGCTCAAATCTCTTTTCTGTCAAGCTATCAAATCCTTATGCACTCTGGACATAACCAAAGGAACACATGTCAGACAGCAATGGTCATGAAGGAGAAGTCATATACTGATAGCTACCACCTACACAGAAAAGGAAACAAGGCAGCTGGTGGGAAGGAGACAGCACTTATTCTAGATGCAAATCTGGATGGAATTTGTTAAAAGGTGGAAGGTTGGGATGTGAGTGATCATGAAAGAACACCGCTAATAAACTGGATCAAATTTCAAAAGCACCCACTAAGGTTAAATCTCTTAAGTAGTGAGCAAGATATAGCAGATGTCCTAACATACAGAAAAACCTAAATGGCAATCCTCAGCAGCAATAGATGGAAGGGATACAAAACCACATCACTTATCCGTCACAAGTGATATCTTTCATGCTTGAACCAGGTTATTGTTAATTGTTCCTTTAAATAAGGCAGTCAAGCTATAAACATATATATTTCTTAACCTGAAAATAAGGAGTTTTATGAATATTCCAAGTTTTCCTTTTTGATCATTTCTAAGGTGATCACTTATAATTCACATTGCAACTCTCTAGGGCAAAAATGTGTGTCACTTTTTCATTAACCAAAGTAAATAAAAAATAATAGTAAAAATACTAAAATCTTTTCCTGTGAGGCACAGTATTTTCAAATTTAAAACACACGTTTGACAGAAGTCTAAGGATTGAGTTGTACCGGAAAAACAAAACTTTTTGAAATTTTTGATTTGAAAAATTTTGAAAATATGAAGCTACTTCACTGAACTAATGTCATCTACTTAACTAGAGATAGATTTACCCTGAAGTAAAATTTATCCTTAAGTACCTTATTAAGGAGGTCACTTGAGGATGGCAGTCAACATTCTTTAAGATACATTTTAAGGACTATGAACATTAGCTTAACTTACTAAAGGGGGGGAATTGAGACTTATGAGAGAAATTTTCTGCAGTAAACCAGCTGTTAAACAACTACAGCCCTGGCTGTAACAGCAAATCAAAGTTCAGGACTGCTAAATTTCAAGTTTGGCTCTGACTGCTTCTAAAAGGAAGAAAATACACAGAGCAATGAGAACAGGGATATAGAACACCTGTTCCTGGAGTATTTTATATCACTGAGCTCTCTTGCTTGTATGAATATCCCATACCCATCACATGTATGATAAGAAAACATCCAAACAACAGAAACAGTATTATCCATTTCCTCTTCCTCCTTTGTTTTAACAAAGAAGCCAAATGATATTTTGGAATGATATAAACAAAGAGCTAGTCATGTCTTAACACACAGTGCAAAAAATGCATTTTTTTTAATCCACTCTTCTTTCCAAAGAAGAATTAAAGTCTTTCTTATTTTTAATGCTTTCCTTCGCTTTTGGACAATACATTAATATTGGCATTTCTGTTACTATAAACTCGAGTTCACTTCTGTAGACTTGCTCAATATACTGCTAAAATTAGGTGGTAGATCCTCGTCTTAAGTTTGTATTCCAAATAAGCCTGAATAAAGTGGTAAGAGTGTTAGGAAAAAGACAGATACATTATTTACCACATGTTGTATCCGAGCCTTGTGAGTACATGCAATTAAAAGGACCTTAAGGGTATTCTGAATCTTTCCAGATCAGCTGGGGGACACGTGGATCCAGGTAGCATACAGGCAGAAATTAAAATATCTAGTGATAGCCCGCCCGCATGACTATTAACACTATTCACTATCAACACATTAAGACAAATTAACATCAATATTAGAACTCTATGTATGTTTTAAACTGATTTAAAAGCGACAAAAAATTGTTATGACTTTTTAATAGCCAGCTTAAAGAAAACTGATATTATTTGCACCATGCAAACTTCTAAAAAACAGAATGACTACACTGTTTCCCGAACAACATAATTTCGACACATAACTGTGCATATTTTGGTGCAATTTTATTGTACACATTTTAAAGGTTGAAAAAGCAATAAAGAATAACTTATTATACAGTTCTGATATTATACATTGAGGATTTTTCTTATCAAGCATTACACATATAAAAAAGAATTCCTTAGCTAAGCAGCTAATTTCTAGCTTAACTTATTAGCATTATTCAGACACACATTTAAGGATAATTACTACTGATAAAATTGACAAATTCCCTATATCCTTCTGCTAATAACAAGCCAGTCACAATCTACAAATGCTTAACAGAAATAACATGCATCTCTAGGTCAAGGATAAAGGGCACTGCATGTATAAAAACATTTCTTTTTCCTTAAAAAAAAGAAGTTTTTATAGTCCTAATCCTTACGCAGTCAAAAAAAAAAGTAGAATTTTAAATTTAGGAGAGTCATCATCTGCAATATTTTTAAGAAAACTATTACAGTGAAGTAAGTCACTGCAAGTTACATACAGTCACTAGCAATCACATAAGCACGCATGAGCTAAAGTGAGTTAACTAAAGAAGATTTCAGATTTGAATCTCTGACTCCCAGGGCTAAGATTTGGCTCCCTCCAGGGTATAAGCTGACCAGTCTGTATTTATCTAGCAAAAGAGCCGAAAGGAACAGTGCCTTTTACTTGCTCTCAGTTCAAACACTGTGTCCCTGAATAGTTGTACAAAACACACTGAGACTCCCTGCTGGCAACCCCTATATATGCAGTCTGGAGTTGTAATAAATTTGCAAATGTACAATTTAGATTTTGATTCCAATGTCTTCTATTCTTAAGATTTAATTTAAAAAATAATTTTGAATTGCATGAATAAATTTCATTAAATAGATGTTTCAAAATATTTTGTTTTAGCAACAATCTTAAGAGCCTTGTGGATTATGTTAGGCTACTACTACTACAGCCTTCATCACCTGAAATTTTTAAGTTAATAACATAACCCCATGCTTTTGAAATTTTGCTTTTCCTTTTTAAATACTTATTCTTTTCCTTTGGAAGGACCTCTACAAATTACATGCAAAGTTGGCTCTCATGAAAACTCCTGGCTTCAACAGACCAACCAGAAGATGAAATATTCCTCCTCAATTTTTAATCTGTATCCAAGTATTAACCATTCAATTAGAGAGACAACAATGCAAATGCTACAGTATTAAATATAATTCACAACATTGCAAATAACTTGCAATTTATAAATGATTGTTTTTGCCACAAGTGTTATAGATATTAGAAACAAGATCATAATATGTGGGATTAGCCATAGCAACACCTCATACCTTGAAGGTACTCCTCTAAGCATGAGGTGAGTCAAGAGGCTACAGCTATTCACATACCCAGGTCCTCAAGCAACACAGCTCTCACACATGAATAGTTACAATAACTTCCTTACTTCTTATCCAAGCTTGGATCAATTGAAAAAATTTATACCTTCTTTGCAAGTATTTCTGAAACCAAGCATTGGTTCAGGTCACCGCTTTTGGGGAACACAGAAATACTAATCAAAGTATAGGAGAATTTTCAGTTAAAATATTGTTTCTGGTTTTGTAGTCTTGTTTTAGTATTCCATGTGAGGTTCCACAGATACTCAAGCCAACAAGACCAGAAGACGTTCAAATTTTCTTCATGTCTGTTACAGGCAGGAGTGTTTCCACTGCCCTGTATCAGTACACTCAGAAACGACCCCTCTATTGAAGCCTATGTATGTATTGAACATTAGGTGCCCTCCTCCACACGTCATTTGTTGCAGCTTCTTTTCCAACGTGAGATTTAATCTCAGCGTCTAAAAATGCAAGTGGCATCACATTCTCTGTCACAAATTCAAAGCAGTCGCAGCAATTCCAGTGATTCTATCTTATACCAATACTTAGCACAGATTCTAGGGCTGAACTAACACAGATCTGTTGTAGTTTCCAGAGCTCTTCTTCATTGCATATGAGAAACAACACATCGTCAAGACAGAAGCAGACATTAATTCTGCAATGCTGAAAGGCTTCCCATTTCTGCCTATCTGGATATATGTCTTCTCAACAGATAGAAAACCACAGGGAAGGAAACAAAGAGGACCAAGTGCCAAATCACCTTCTTCTAGAAAGCTTTATTAGGCCTTTTCTCAACTTACTGCTTAAGAAAAAAAACCTTGCCAACAGTTAACCTATAGGTATGAAAACCACACCAACTCTAGACACACTACAAGAGAGTTATGATAACTGGGTGAGAATATAGTCACACAGCATCTCCACCAAGTGTAACACGGTACTCTGAATGTAATTATTAATTGTAACTAATACTGATATAGACAACCACAGCCAGATAGTAATGAATGTACCTTTTGAGAGGATGTTATTTCCTTGCAAACCCTAACCGGATGTAATTGTTGAAAAGAACACTTGTATTTATCTCTTCAAATTAACATATTTTTCAAGCTCATAAGACTTTGACAGAATCAGTCCCCAATCAGACTACTACTTTAAAAAAAAAAAAAAAAAATTGCTTCAACCTTAAATTACAGGTTATACCTTTAAGACTTAATGGCTTGTGTTATTATTAAAAAGAATTCCTTCCCCGATGAAATACTGTCTTTAATACTGAATTCCTGTGTTACAAATTAAACAGTCTACATTGTTACCTTTCACATCACATGCCCCAACCCTGGAAAAACCTTTCACTTGCATGAAACAAAGTGAAATGGGTTGAGAATATTTTTCCTTTAATGTCAGGCTTTTAGTGTCCCTGCAAATGCAATTACACATCCATTTATAGCAGTGTTTATGTGGATTTTACTTACTTGACTAGACCATTTCGATTCACTGCAATTTAAGCGTAAGAGATGTACCAAATCCATATTTGGTTAGTTAGACATTTGTTTATGTGTGAGAAAATCAGGCAATCTTGAAAATCTATAATATACTAAATTATCTTTCCTATTAGGAAAACAGTCTATCTTTACATTTAAATGAGCAACAAACATTTTAAGGCAACTATTCTAACACTTCATAAATATTTATATTAAGGAATAAAATATCTGTGATTACAAGCCGAAAAAAGGATGCAGTTGGCTTTGTTTTCTTATGTTTTTAAGAGTAAAATACTCCATAAAACACCACATAGTGTTTTTGTTCTTCTGGCAGAGTCTTATTAGCAACTGTGCTTTTATTATAATCTTTGTTAATTTTTTTTGTACAAATATATCTGTGTCTTAGACTGGTAAGTCACTTTATTAATTGTTTTAAGTTACATTTTTTTGCAGAGTTTTCTGTTTACTGTTGAAGAGACTTCAGAAAAAGGATGGGGCAATTCACTTTTACAACTCCTGTGCTGTAAGTCTGAAGCAAAGGGGACTGTATACTTGAAATATCACTTCAAAATTCATTCTTAATCTTGCTAATGACATCCAAAATAAGGCTACCAATCAATGCAACTGCCACAATGACATTTTGCAATTTGTTCCCTATCGCAAAGATCAAGACTGCAGCTACAAACTCATTTCCAACAATCATTTCAACACTTGTCAAATAATATTATCCAATATTAATCACAGTTCATTTAAAACTGATACCTTCCAACTGAAATATTGTCTTCTCAACCAATTCATTTACATTCTAGTCTCTATAAGAAAAGTCTTTCTAATCTGAAGATATGCCAGGTAAAGTTAAATGGGGTGTTAAGTTTTGTGCAATAACTAAACAACTTTCCAGATCTCATCTAAATCTGTCTTAAGCATTTGAACAAGTTTAAAAGGAGGACTTTTAAAGCAAATTAGAACATAATATTAAAATGCAAAACCCAAAAAAGGCTCAAAAAGCTCTGACAAAGACAGGCCCCAATACTCACCCATCATTGGAGCATGTCAAAAATTCCTCCTTTATTTTAGGATGCCAACAGCCTGAATTGAGCATTGCTGTATGACCCTACGAAAATAAACACAGAGATCCAAATCAAACTAATAATAAAATAAAATAAAATTTTAATTTCTTAGGATCCCATTTTATAAAGCCATATTGTTACTAACTATCAAGATATGCCTCTTCGTCAATCCTTGCATGATTAATTTGAAACTTTGAATAAATAAGCATGAAAATAACTAAGTAACTTCAGATATGGGAGATGTGAAGAAAATACTTATAATATGCATTTTTCATTTAAAGTAAATAAAATCTGCTTGCAATATTGAAAACGTTATAAAACCAAGAGGAGAAGGGCTTCTTTTACTCAATGTTTCTCCTTTGAGAATGTTTTTTATAAATATTACTCCAAATCATGAAAATGGAACCATGACTAAGGATATCAAGACTAAGGAATCAAATCCTTCTGACCACAGTGACTTAAATGATTTTTAAAATGTTATTTATATTAATTCTTTCCATCCTGACTTATTTTCCTTTTGGAACTATAGAAAACCTGTCATTCTTCTTTCATATATACTCTTCCTTTCAGGAGTCTAAGTATCAGACTGCCACTTGAGGATCACTTTTTTTTCCCCCCTCTAAGAAAAATTGCATTTCAAGGAAAGGATGAAACAACACACATTGGTATGGTGTCACACGAGCTTTTGCAAGCAACAACAAAAAATCTGTTATCAAGGATGGTACAGTAAAACATTCAATGACAAAGGAGACTATATTAGCACTCTTAGCTCAAACTGAGGAAACATTCAAGATAGGTTTAACTAAAGGGGAGTTCTCAGACATACTCCTTTCAGATGGAAATATCCCAAGTTAAAATTTCACCCAAATATGAGTTGACAATTACAACAACTTAGAAGATAAATACTTTTATCCAGTTGTCTTTTCATCTGACTTGTTCCATCAGTGACATTTAAACAGAAAAGTGTAAATTACATCTGCAATGCTGCAACATTTAATTTTGATTTAAGCATAAACACAGAGATAACACTGAAGAGTTAATGAGGAAAAAGAAAAAAAAATACAAAGATACCACACATTCTGTCTGTAGTACCACCAAAATTTCAAAAGTTTACAAGAGAAAAAAAATTTGTATTATTTTTAAATAAGCAAGAACAGATGTTACCATTTGATGGTTTTATATACATATATTACTAGCCAAAAGAAACAGTGATCTGACAAGAACATTTGCTTTGGGGTGAATAGTATTTAGACTAGTTATTTGGCAATATACTTTATAAGCAATATATAAATCAACTTTATTGTCCTTTTGAGCAGTAGATTTTATCACTACTTTTTAGGCTATTAATCTATTTATAAAACTAACCCGATTTAAACCATATATGCTTGATATGATCAAAACTCAATCAACAGCTGTTAAAATTTTCCAAAATGATGGGTCAATTTATGAGACCTCCACTTCCATTTTTAACCACTAAAAAAACGCATGCATTGTAACTTATTAGTCTTGCACATTCTCGGCTTGGCTGGAACAATCAACCTCCCATCCCTGCCTCAAAGGAGGCAAAACTAGGTTGGCAAGGGATATACAACTCCCAAAGGAGAGGGTAAAATAAAGCGATTACATCAGATCAATAGTTTTTAATTTTTGTTTTGGTTGTTTGGACAAGGGTAGGGGGATAGCTAGAAATTTTTAGTAAATAAACATCTTTAAAAAGTTGAATTTTGTCAGAGTCACAGAACGGTTGGTTGGAAAAAAATCTCTTTTCCAGATTCAGGGTTGGTTTCCAGTTCAATCTCCTACTTATGTATCTTATGTACTTATGTAATTATGCAACACGTATCATAATTCAGCTCTTTCTTTACCTTGGTGTTGGTCATATCCACAATGTACTGATCTCCTTTTATGCATTCCATTACAGGGAAACCATCTCTGTCAAGAACTTTTGCCTGTGAGTTACCAGAGACAACAAGAATAACATCTCCTGTGCTGCTGTACTGTAGGGATTTGATCTGGTGGCTGGAGAGGGCAGGAGAAAAGCGAAAAAAAGAAAAAAAAAAAAAAAGAAAAAAATGTTTCAGTTAAATTCAGTTCCTGTAAACCAGTGTTAAAATAAAAACGTCAACAGTAAGAAAATATACAGTAGTACACTCCCATACACATTCTTATGCCACAAATAAGGAAAAAAACTCATATTAAAGCTTTTTATTTGTGTTTGTGTGCCTAACACTACTTTCCTCACTCAGAGCATATAAAGCAACAATATTTACAAAGTTGGCAACTAAAAGTTCACTTCTGGCAAACATATTTAAGAACGCTCCTGTATTTCCAAAAGATGAATGTGTCACAGATTCAGCTATTCACCATTGATTTTTTTTTCCGATCTCCTGAAAAGCAAACTTTATATTGACTGTAATCTATAAATTCCTTTAAAAAACCCCTCAATTATACCACAGAAAATTATCCATCTGTCAGCATTCTTCCATTTTGTTTTATGTTCTAGGCTACAGTTTCATCAAACATTCATCACACCATCAACTCTGAAAAATGGACAGCATATAACAACTTCACCCAGTCTTTCTGCAGATTAGATAACAGCTCATCTACTCCAAGGGCTTTCTTACATACACAGAGTCTGTACAGAAGACAACTCCTAGAGTAAATGAACTCTCAAGTGAAGTGTGTCTGAGATTCAGCTCGAGGGTTGAAAATTTTTTCATTTTCTTAAAAGCAGCATCTGCATTTATATTATTTTTACAGGTTGGAAAGTCTCTCTCATACTGAGTACATTTTCCCTTAGTTTGTCAAATTGAAAGGCATGTAAGATAGCACCAAGAGCCTTAAAAAAGACAAAGTATTGCAAATTCTTAGTTCTTTTTTCCACATCCACAAGATCAGATTGGATCAGTATTTGGATCAGCATCTGTTCTCTTTAATCAAAGAGAGAGTTGATCATGCCTGGAAGACCCAGCTCATCCATACCAAATCATACAGATGCAACAAAAAAGGTTTCACAAAGTTGAAACAGAAGGATCAACAAATTCACTCAGTAGTGGAAGACTAACAGAAATTGAATTACAACCAGATGATTTCAACCCAATCATACAAGAAGATCTGACCTTTCAATTCAAAAGAAAGATCAAGGAAAAGACCTTGAAAATAACAAAAGGATCACAAAACCCAGACAAACTTTAATTCAGTTGTATTAGCATACAGTCTATGTTGATTTGCTGGCTTTCTCAGTGAAAAGTAGAGAAGTCAAGGCTAGACTTCCAGGTGAGGAAACTGTTTCCCAGTTGTCACTCAGAAAGACAATACAGCAATGAAACCTTTATTAGGTTTCTCATAACAATCCTTTTTGGGGTAATATCTTAAATATTCTTATCTGTCATTCAGCTTCTTCAACAAAAGTAAAAATCTTCAAATGTACAGAATTTACATATTGTTTTGATAAAATCTGGAAACCCCACTACTACATAGTGCTAGCTATTATCTGAAATTCATCATCATCATCATAACTGCAAAGCAAATAAAGAGTATTAAATAGCAACTTTCTTTGACAAAAATAATATTACATTACTTTTACTGTTGAAATCAAAGTAAAGCAAGCCACACAGGCCTTAAGATATAACAATTCCATTTTTTTAGCATTCATTTTGTCAAAAAAAAAAAGATTATTTTTTTTCAAGGTTTGTACCATCTGAAGTGCCAACCTTTGGAATCAAACATAGAAAATATAACAAAACTTAGCAATTTCTAAAATAAGGTAATTTTTTGCCCCACAGGATAGTGTTTTCCATAGTGGAGTATGGTATTTTCAAAAGAATTATCAATTAAAAGATTAATAACAAAAATCAAGATAAACTATTGTAGACTAATTGCAGTCAATTGATCAAGAAGGTTTGCGACAGATATCACAAAATGATACCCAGATGACTGAAAAGACTAGCTAGAAAAGGGGAGATACCTGAAGAATCAAGAAACTCTCCAATTTTTAGCTTTAATGAGAGCTTCAGCATCTCTCACACACACAGCTCATTGTAGATGTTGTTTATGAGGTGGATAGTCCTTCATCACCCTCCTCGCTTACATGCCATGACAAGGCGGTCAGAGAAGACAAGGGAGCAGGTACTCCTCTCACTTACCAGACACACAGCACCTCATATTTTGACACGCTAAGAGAAAGTGAACAATAATATAACTTCATATTTAAGTTTCAGCTGCAGTGCACATATCAACTGCTACGTGGGTTCCGTCAGCTAGATACAGATTCCTGTGGCACTAAAACGCTAAGAAACAGCACTCACCGGACAATACTGTTCAAGTGCTCCAAGAAACTGTATTTCTATATCGAAGGATATAGATCCTTTTGATAAAGGACAATTATGCACATTCCAATAGTGCAGCCTTAAAGGAGACTGCTTTTTAATATTTTATAATCAGGAAAATTAACATTCAGAATACTAACAAAACTTCAAACGTGCAACTTGCAACTTAACTGTTTAATATTTTATGGTTTATAGGGTAGTGACTGATTGCCTTAGCAGTACTTATTATCTGCTAAATCTCTCCTCAATCTGTAAATTACCGCACAAATCACATTAAACACTGTAATACATATTTTAAAAGTTCAGCGTTGACTATAGTAAACTAAGCATAAGTTTCTCATTCAAATAATTTCTGGCAAAACTGACTGTATTATGATTCAAAAGACAGAAATTGCTTCAAGCACCCTATTATGTAATGTGAACTGGCAGCCAAATTGGCCAAAGTATTATAAACTCTGAATTTTGTAGAAAAGAGACTCTCAATCTGGGAATTTTCAAAACAGATTGGAGGCAATGACTGCAGCAGCATCAACCTGGGCCTCAAGAGCAAAAATAGATACTTGCACAGGAGAAGAGAATGAAGTCCAATGGCATTAAGTTCAAAAGAAACATTGAAAAAGATAAAAAAAGAAACCTGCAAGAGACAGGGAACAAAATCTGAATTTCAGAACAATCTCTGCAGACAACTAACAAGCCTACTCTAAGGAATGCACCAGATTCACCTTTAGAGCAACAAATAAATTGTAGAAAATAATATCTACTGTGCAGTTATATCTCTAAGCACTCTTTCTGTTCCACATGATTCCTACATCAAAATTATTTTGCCCAGATCTGACTCAGGAACAAGTACTTGCTTAAGTTGAATTTCTCCTACTGCAGTGTTGAAACTCTCAAAAGAAAATACCCAAAATATCTCCAAAGTACAGATTTTTAAAGATAATTTTTGTTTGATGCATGACTCATGCATGAAGAAAATTAAACCATCAAGTCAAATAGCCTACTACTAAAAAAAAAAAAAAATCTGAGAGAATCCATAATACACAAAGGTTCAGGTGATCTTCTAACAAAATTCTGTTCTAGACACTAAAACACATAAATCAAAACTATAAAGTAAAATGCTGTTGACATTGAATTGCTCATCATCTGACCAATATTGTCTCTTTTTTCAGTTTCATATCTGTCTGCATTTTCTATCTTTATATAGATTTACATGCAGCTTTCTTCTATCAGGTAACAGGACCTGATTTTACAGGATTGGCACAATGGGCACATCAATCTAACATTTGCTCAAATCTATTGGGTGAAAAAAATAGTCTGAGAGGAGGAAAAGAAAGAAAGAAGAAATTTCACAGCCTCTGGTTAGAGAAAAAAAAAGGGGAAGGGCTAACTGTGCAATACAGCTTTTAAAATGACATGCAGAAATTGGTTTCTTTAGTAGGGTATTTGTATGGCCCCAGAAGTTACTGCTTTTCAGATGTTTATTGGAATATAACCAAAAGTAAGGTTCTGTGGAGGCAGTTTTCTTAAAAAAGATCTTTGCTTCTTATTAATGTTAAAACACAGGTCTTAAGAAACTTACAAAAAAAAAGTTCACTTTAATAGCACTAATCCAAGGCATTTAGACTTAAAGTTGCCAAACCTGCAACATATAGTACTTTCTGCCAGTACCTAAAGAACAGAGCTACACACGATGGCAAAATTCGGAGAGACAGTTCCTCTGCATGTAACACAAGTTTGGTTTATGCTTGCCTTTAACGCAAGTCAAAGGTCTGGTTTGAAGATACTAGTCTTACTGTTTTTTCTTTTTCCCTTTTTTCCAACATTCTAAATCCAAGGAGAAATTAAGAGAGTAATTTGATATCATGCTACAAAATGAATCCTGGACAATATGGCAACATGGGATTTTTCCTCAGGGATTTTATCCTTATAGTGAAATTATATTTATGGCTCCAGAGTTGGATTTCTGCTAAAACCTAAAGCTTCCAAATCAGAACTTCTTGGAATTCATTTAAATTAAGGTTTGTAAGTGGTTGCAGTTCTTGCGATCAAACAATATATATATATTTTATATATATAGTGTGTACATACAGAGAGAGTGTGTGTGCATATATTACATATAGACACAGACAGAAGCATTGTTATGTAATGTCCCTCAGAGTTCACTAAGGGTTTCAATATTAAGGTGACAGAATTTTTTTAATTGGCAGAATTATACTTCTCTTTGCATTTACAAATGCTACAGAAAAAGCATTTAACTGATATTCTCATCCTATCTTTCCAACCTGTGCAAAATTTAGCTTTTCTTTACGAAAGAATGATTAAAAACTAGCATTTTAATGCTGCTTATTACAGACAGTTGTTTCAAACCCTTGACATCAGAATTTCTTACAACTAACATCACATTGTTCTAAAAACATAAATTGTGATGGTTAACCAATTTTACTACTAACTTACTGTTTTTAAGTTAGCTTTGCACAAGACACAGCTTTTTGAAGGAGTACCACATTTCAGATCTCTAGAATGAGTAATTCAATTGAGTGTGTTAAATTACCATTGAGCAGCACAGAAATTGATCTCTAAACATAATTCCAACATTTTAAAATATATTTAGTATATTTAAATACACACACACACACATATATATGTGCATATATATAAATACACATAGTGCCATAGTTTTTGTGCCACAGTTTTAGTGCCATAGTTTCTCCCTGCCTCATGGCAACCTCAATTGTCAATGCAATGCAAAGGACAAGCACTCCCAGAAACAAAGGATCAGAAAAAAACAAACAAACAAAAAAAAAATTCTCTGATTCTCTGTCTCAGAAATACTGGTATATGCTACAAAAATTCTGTTCCTTCTATAGGTTCTCAACAACTAGTCAACTAGTTTTCCTTCTCTTCCTTAATTCTACACAAGTGGAATACATACAAATAGAAAGGGAATTCTATTAACAACGATTACAACTATGAGCATCAACCTGCAGTCTGTGTACTGATATGCTATTAAAAAAATTCCATTTCTAAATTCAGCTGTAGCTTTCCAACAGGGAAAGTAAAGATGACTTTTTAGGGAAAAAAAAAAAAAAATTAAATTCTTAGGTTCTCATTCCATTTACCACAACTACAACGGGAGGTAAAAGCTTTCAAATAAGCTCTCTTAAAGTGTTTACTGCATTCTATTAGGCATTGCCTCAGCACAAATACAGGCATTATCAGAGGTCAGAAACACAGTCTGAAGGCCTACCATTCACAAGGCTGGAGTGACCGAAAAGCTTGGAGAGAGGCATCCATTCCAGCAAAATCCCAAAATCTCACATCATAGTCATAGCCACCAGTTACCAAACGAGCACCTGAAGGATCCAAACCCATGGCAGAAACCTATACAGGAGAGAGGGAAAAAAAAATCAAGTTTTTATTTTTTTTCTACAGTCCCTCATATGTCACCAAAACACTGTTAAATCGCAGACACGTACAAAGCATGTGAAATTGTTTATTTTGTCCACCATCTGTCTTCCGTTTTCAAGTTTTCTCCTACCATGTCTCAGTGTCCATATACTTAAGAAGGAGTAGTGAGAAGTAGAAACTACATCATCTGAATTCAGCGCTGAAGACAGCAGAGAATTTACACTCTCTGCTTTCTAACCATCTCTCTGCTTTTCTAATCATCTAACCATCTCTGCTCTACCCCGAAAATGTTTTATTTTTCTTAAGAAAAATGTACTCTAGACTTACCTCAATCTTCTAAGTGGCATTTAATTTTCATTAGTTTTAAGATTTTGCACTAGTTTAAAGGAGTTCAACATGCACAGAGAACTTATAGAATATCATGATTATAAAGTTAGGACTGTGGAATATGGAAAAATGAGGCCATTAATTTCAAGTGCCTAACTTGCATTAAAAATGTCAGACATGCATCTCTGAAATTTAGAATAATTTGCATATAAGGATGGTGCTTGGTATCCACCTGTTCTGTGTGGACGAAAAGTACTGACAGGCTCAATTTAACGCTGACACATAGAAGTACTACAAAAAAAAAAAAAAAAAACTTGTCTCAAAAGATTATCAGATATTCTGGATGAGATGACAATTTATTTTGCTAAAATCAAGGCTGAATTAAAACCAACCTGTAAAAGTATAGGCTTCTTTTGAGTTTTCTTTTTTTCAGTTTCACAGAGAAGGCATTCATGTAAAAATTACTTATTCTATCAACTGATTTCCAGACACATTCTCCCTAAGGCTGACCCTGCTCCTCATGCTGGTATCTCTATTCTAACTCTACTCTAAACTCTCTTCTTCTAAAGGACATAAAGGTTCATCAGATATGCTAATCCAGTGTCTCTCTCCCAAATCTAGTTTAAATATTTACAAATGTATTCAACATTTTTCATTTTACTTTCTCAAATCAAATGCTTAGATGTACTACTAGTTTATACTACGCCTAAGAATGAATTAAACCACAGTTACCACTGAATCACTATGACAGAGTTGACTGAGGGGTGGAGCAGAATGCAACCACTTGCTTGTTTCCACAAGAGAAGGGGAAGGGGGAAAAGAAAGAAAGCATCCTTTTTATTATTTAAATGGAAATTTTTAGCCGCATGCATCTCATTTAGGATTTCTAACACATGGAAACACAGGGCATCTCCAGGTTAATCATACATTCAGGTAACAGATTCAAGCATTTGTTTTTATAGTTACTACAAGCTGAAGCACTGCAATAGGAGCAGTCAGACAGCACCAGATTACCTCTGATTCTGCATTCTCTCTCATATTCACCTATGTCAAAACCGTCACAAGAAAAAAAAAATATCCCTGAAGTTTCACTGGGAACAGTAACTCCTATTACACTGTATAAGCAAGGCAACCGGGAAATTAATCAGCTTTCTGGAAACACTCTCCAGCCTGGGAAATCTTTTCTGATACTTTTCAGCTGCACAGGAATACAGTCATCATCAACTCAAGATCATTAGATTGAAGAGGTACAGATGGGATATAAAAGTTTAGCTAAAGTGCATGTACATAATAAAAAGACCGTACTTTAAAACACTGGGATAAAAAGGAAAAAAGATAACAAGACATCTACTTCCTCCCATCCTTAGATAACYGTAATTTTAWMATGCAGCTACATGTGTGAATAGTTTTAYTWTTTAAAAAAAAAAAAAAAAAMMWMAAGGAAGGAGGACAGACCTTTTATAGAAGAGCTATTTCTTTTCCAATGATCTGTTTCATGCACTGGATCTAGCCTAATCTAACTGTACTATATATATCCATGCTATAATTCACCTCCACTCTAGGTGATGACAGCTGCATTCTCATGCAGTCAAAATACCTCAGAAGTCCTGCAAACCTTTAACTCCTCCTTTAACAAAGCCTTTTAGTTAGAAATAATATAAGCTTATGCTTTTAGAAATCACACAAATGAAAAAAAAATCCATTAAAGGGTATAGTGGAAGCATTCCTCAGATTTTATATGGATGGCAGTATGCTGCTGAACAAGGTAGGTCTTCAAAACTAAGAAAAACAAACTCATTGTTAGTGTTTGACCTTTGTATTACGTTTCTATACCTGATGTCTCCCTGAAGTACACTTACAAACCTACATAAAATCTCATCATCCAGGGTCAAAAAAAAAGTTCTGCAACTCAAAGCGATTAGTGAAATAAAGCAAAAATTATTCTACTATTCATGAGATCACATGGAAAACAGGAAGCTACCTACACTAGTGGTTGTGCAAAGAAATCAAACACACAAAACCCACTACTTTTTCTCTTTACAATGCAATACTATGCACCTTGCATGCTTTCTAAAATTTAAATTCATATTTTTCTATTTTCAAATCACAATGACTCGCCATGTAGAATGATTTTTATAAATATAATATCCTTCCTGTCTCTTTCCTCTCCTACTGAAAATATTCTCAAAAAAAACTTTTTATAGCTAAGTTCAACCTCTGGAAACTTTCATAAAATGTGTATAAATAATAGATAAAATTTGAATTATTAAATTCATAAACCACTTAATGCTTAATGTTTTAGTTTTTTATAATGTTAAAATCTTACTAACTTTATTAGTGAAAAGTGATTTTTTACTGATTTTGAATTACTTGAAACAATTACATTAATCACACAAAATATAAAATTAGTCTAGATATTTGTTTCATTCTGGTGAAGCAATCTGGTCAAGCAGCAAACACACACACACACATAGAAGTTGAACTTGTGTTGGAAGATGAAATTACTCAGACAAAAGCATCAAGAACCAAAAAATAGCAGTTTCAAGTCAGAGAGTGGGTTCTTTGAAAGAAAGTGGAGGAACAAGATTGAGATAAAATGTAAAAATGGTATAATTAAGAAGAGGAAGAATAAGGAAATTTCAAATGGCTTATATAAAGCACTTAAAGATTCAAAAAGATGTACAACAGAACACAAGTTAATATTTGCAGTGAAATGTTATGCCAGACATAGTATCTATAACAGATTCTGTAAGATATATCAAAACAAGTTTAAAAATGAATTACTTGCAGATATAGATCTGGAGCTATAGAAAAAACAAGTCTGACATTAATGAATCAATAATATATTTGTTGGGAAATTGCTCTAGCCTTTTTCTCCCTTTGAAATATTGAAAGGACTCAAATCTACATTAAGTTATTTCCCACTAATCTTAATATAGGGTTACAATTTACATTCTAAATCCCCCTTCCAATGACTATTTCAGGCTCTCATTAGAGGTATTACCGAACAGACATCTTCCCACTGTGAAATTCTTTTTATTGCATATTTATAAACTAAATAGAAAGAAAGGGAAGAAAAGTACCACTTAAAGTCACAATTTCTTCCAATAAGTCATTCTAAAACTTTTCAAAAGTTAAGTTGTTTTAAAGAAGCATGCATTCTAATTTGGCTTGTAATTCAAGTTTTGCTCAGGCACCCATGCGATACGCTGAAAACTTTGATTTGTTGGTTTTTTTTTTTTTTTTTTCTTCCACTACACACTTTGTAACCGCAATAACCACAGCCTTCACAAAGAAACTAAGCTTTTTGTCCATACATTCACACTTCCAGTTTATCTAGCTACACAAACTTTAGTTTTCTCCCACTGCATTCAGGCTGTGCTATAACAGCAATCCAGCTAGTTCAGAGCAATAGAGTTTGCCAATAGAACTTTAGAGTTCTGGAGAAACAAAAAAAAAAAAAAAATATAGAATGTATGTTATCACTTACTGTTTTTGTCCCATGTTGAAGTGTGATTTCATGAGAATCTGGAATTTTCTTTACAGGGTTCTGGAAAGAAAAAGGAAATCCATCTCCATGAACACAGTACTACAACCAAAAGAAAACAAAAAACCTCTACCACTCTACCAATGTTTCACTCACATTAGCCAAAATATGAGAAGAGAGGATAAGAAATAAGAATGATATTAAATTCCAAGTCTTATTTCCATGGGTAGATCCCAAGAAATAAAAGGAATAAAGTAGTTTGAAATATAAGTATCTTAATAAGAAAGAAAACCAGTAAGAGGTTTCCAGGCTTTACTTTTCAGAAAAGACATAACAATTCTTTCTGCCTTGTGATCACGAATATCTACACTGATCCTGAATTGAGATTTCATAAATCCATCATACTAGACACTGACTTTTCAAATAAAAAGAATCTATGAAGTTAACAAAGTTATAAGATTTATCTATATGATTAAAATCATTGATCTTCAAATCCTCTTCCATTTCTTTGGTTTTCCCCAGCTCTATTTAGGCTTCAAGACTACTGCTTTCGTGGTAACACAGGCAAAAGAACATAATTCAGTGTATTTCATAGTGTATTGAACAGTAAAATACTGTTCAGTTCCAGTAAAATACTGGATCAAAGGCAATCACAGCTTAAATTGCCAACTGTAACAACTGCATTAAAAAAAAAAAAAGTTAAGCTAGAAACAAAAAGTATGTCAGTAAGTCCAAAGTTTTACAGAGGTTACTTGAACAATTATTCTATCCAAACTCTCATTCATCTGACATGGCTAAGATGCCTCAAACACAATCAATCATTTTGGTGCCAAATATCTTGTTTATAATCTTCTGTTGTCGAAACTACATTTTAAAATAATTTACACTCTTTCAAAAAAAACTGCATGTCCTTTCCTATTCAGTCTGTCAATTCCTTCCCATTTCTGTTCGTCCTACAGAAAATCTTTAAAGGATCAGGCTGGTATCTTGAAAACTTTTCTCCTCAATTCTATCAGCTTCACTTCCACAAAAAAACCCTGCAAATTTTACTCACTTTGATTAGCCAAACCTATACTTCATACCTTACTCTACAAAGAGTAAGAGTCCTAAGAAGAACTCTGTTTCTCAAACCCAATATATAGCACTTTTTACCTTGCTCACACATAGAAGGAGAGCAGAAGACTCTCATCCACTGTGCTCACCTTTGCAGCATACATAGGTCTTTGGTAGACACAGGTGCTCAAAAGGAAACTTTGGCACCATGGAAATCTGTCAGATGCACCCAAGTAACTATTCATGAGACTGAGGTATGTGTAAGCGTGAAAAGATAACAGCAAAGCTTTAAGCAGCTATATGTGATATTACATTGCAAAGCAGAGCTCACACAACATGTCAAGAGCTGTTTCTACGGTACTAGTCGTTTACAAGTTGGGAGTAACTCAAAATTCTCAACTAAAGTTATGACTATGAAAACCAATTTTTTTTTGTACAATTCACACTACAAAACACTTAGGGGAAGTTACCGTTCTATTACAAATGAAGTTTTTCTATGACTGATCATTTCTTGTACTACAAATTTGTATTTGTTCTTTGGAGATGCCAAGAACTGCTCAACAGCTTTTAACTGTACTTGCCACATAAGGACATTTTATAAAAATGTAAAGAAGCTTGAAAAGAAAACATACAAAGAGATTTAAAGATCTACACTGTTTTTACCCACAAGACAGGATGTACCACTCTGCAAATAAAAGTTACTCCCAGAAACTTCATCCACTGCTGGAAGGAAAAACAGCATTTGGGCCCACTCATCTTGGTCACTGCAGAGTTGATTATTTTATATTCCAATTCACGGAAAGGTAGGTTTTATTTGTATTGTATGCATAGATTATGTCAGCTTAATTATCCTTTCAATAGTTCAACGAGACAAAACACACCTCAAATATCTGAATTTCAAACAAAGCAAATGAGCCCATCTTTTCAGACAAAGATCAGTGTTAACAATACTAAGTGACCAGCTTGACTGTTTTCAGCCAGCTGTTTTATGCTTCTTGGCTAATTCCAACTTAAGTAGCAATTTTTAGAAATGATTTTTACCAATATACCACAGAATTACTAAAAATAGCACCTAAAATGCTTAAGTAAACAAAACAATGCTTTTCACACAATTGCTTTAGATTAAACAACAAAATGCACTAGAACAAACTTGACTGGCTTTAATTGCTAGCTCCTTCAGGTGATCACAAATAAAACCCTTTTCTAATTAGTAAAATACTTATATAAACAGGTATCTGTTGCAAAGTATATGCATGTTAAGCACATTTCTGTCTACTTATCCATGAGAACAGAAACAAATACATTCTGCCATCTGATAAATCAAACAGCCCAGGCCTGAAAGCCAGACGTTTGGAGAGCACTATCTGTGAAGCATTTACCAGTGTCTAAGGGATTCCTGTAACTCTTTAGACTGTTCAAAACAAAATTAAAGATAACAATCTCCAGGAATATAGCTTGGCATCACCTCTTGGAAATCAACCACACATTTAAAGTATCTTTTTCTATTTCAGTATCTCCAAACTTCTTAAATTACAGGGAATACTATAACCTGCAAGAATACATGCCTATAAACAGCCACAAAAACCCACCACCTTCACGCTTTCAAGTAAAAACATCACTAATATATTTTCCATGGTTCTGAACATCAGAATCCCCATATATTTTGCTGAAAGTCTGACTAATTGTAAGGACAACGTTTGCCACAGTGTACCTTCATGTCCAAGTGTTCCACCTGCTACTAGTTTATGTAATATTGATTTTTACCTTTTTGCTAATGCTACTCTGAAAAAAATCATATCACAATTAAAAAAAGCAATATACAGTCTGCAGTTCTACCTCAAAATGAAAAGCAAGTCTTACCTTTTAGATGATTTCTGCAGAGGTAGTGCAGTTTTTATTTGCATTTCTCCAAGTAATTCCAGCCCTAGCTAACTATTAAGCTCCTGTGTCTTCCATTCACTGTGTCACTGTCCCCAAATACTCCCTCTAGGGGAGTTTCCTTATTTTCAGCCAATACTCAGAGCCAATACTCTAGTTCACCCCCAGAAGACAGACTATCAGAATATAGACTAAAAATAAATCAGAGTCTCCAAAAAAACCCTTCTATTAAACAATAGAAAGATTAACATACAATTAAAAGATTCCTCAGTCATAACCATCTGCTACCCTTGTTAATAGATTGATCATCTTGGAAACCCGAGATATTAAACTATGATCACTGGCTTAAATGGATAAAAGCAAAGTCTATGAGAAACAAAAACCAGGTTCTACAAGAGCAAATCAAAGTACAGGTCAGAGATAACTGTACTGATCTCTCAAACTACAAACTGAGCTTGGGAAGACAGACAACACATGTTCACATTATCCGGATGTGACATAGTAGAGAAAAATAAATGCAGTAAATCCATCAGCTAGAATGCAACTTCTTCTAGCAAAAAAGTTTAACAAATCAAATCAGATCAAATACTGCTCTATTCACAGAGAGTTTTCTATATTTTATAAATGGAAACAATCCTGTGCAGAAGAGGCTTGAAAACTGCGTGCATTTTTACAATCCAGACTTTTAAAGCGGATTTTTTTTTGAGCATTCATAGTATAGGAGACAGCAAGACTTCTCCCTGTGTCCAGAATTGTCCTTAGATTCCTGTAGAGAGGGTCCTGCCTTCCTTTAGGGCATCAAGATCACAAGCCACTCTTGAAGCAAATAAACTTCCTTTCCTGACTGCCTCCTGCCCTCCTTGGAACTCTCCTAAGCCACTGACCTGCTGCAGCAGAGCTCTAGTTTAGCCCAAGCCACATGGTCCTATCTCTGGTCTCTGTTACACTAAATCTGAGTGCATCTTGAGCACTGGAAGGAGATTAAAGAAGGCTTGGTCACTACTGACAGTAATGGTATGTAATGGTAAGTACAGTAGTATTAAAAAAGCCTCTTTTAATGGATTTTGTCCACGAGAAATGTGTAAACGCTCCTTCTTTGGAGTCTCTGCTTTGACATATTTACCCTGGAGATGATACTGCCTTGTCCATAGACATAAGTGAGAAAAAGGTGGGCAGAAAACTCATCAACAATTCCAACAGAAAGATTAATTCCTAAGATAGCAAGTCCCAAACTAGAAAAGCACAACACAAGCATCAAAACTACAGGCTAATCCAATTAGTGAAGTGCTTTAAATAAATTTTAAATGAGTTGGAGAAAAGCAACTGACATTTGTTGTTGCTTGCTAATTTCTGTTGCAAATATGTTCAGTTTACAGGTAAAAGCATCTCTCAAATATCACCTCAAATTCAGCCCTCATTCGTCTCTTCCAGGGCAAAGTGGTTAGCAGAAATTCAACAAACTTAACAGGGCGCTTGCACAACTCCCTGCTTTGCACTTGAGCTCTGA
The DNA here is from genome assembly GCA_003342815.1 of Eudromia elegans. Classification (NCBI taxonomy): domain Eukaryota; kingdom Metazoa; phylum Chordata; class Aves; order Tinamiformes; family Tinamidae; genus Eudromia; species Eudromia elegans. The sequence continues at coordinate 2,214,054 of PTEX01000008.1, read as the reverse complement.
GCCACAAGTACTCAATTCTTTTCGTCTTACCTCTGACTTGGAAAGATGCTGCATATGTGTAATTCAAGAAAAATCAACAGTCTACTTGTTGACTAGAGAGAACAGAATCTTATACATCGAGTCTGTAATGGTATCAAAAAAGGGGTAAAAGTATGATGAAATTACTTCAGAGCACTGGAAAAATTAATTGCCTCATTCCTCTTATCAGATTAGTACTACATTTTAAGCCTCCGGACATCTGGCCAAATTTTCCAGCAAAGCAGTAACGAGTTTTAATTGATTTTTTAATATATCTATATTTGAAATCCCCTTTGCGGACAACCGCACACAGGTATCCATGCTTTGTTCCTCAAATTGCTCCCCCTGTAATGATTAAGACCGTATGACTTGTGAAGTAGACAGTTGCTCTGAATCATGATTTTTTACTATTTTTCTCCATAAGTGAAAATAAATTCTAAAATTTATACTTAGGCTGTACAAGAGTACACTAGAGAGAAAGATGCAGTGTAACATATATATATATATCTATGTGAGAAATGGATAGGTTTTTTTTTTTTTTTACAGCAACCTGAAAATAGAGATGTTTTCTGCTTTATAGGAACACATTATCCACAAACTCACAAGCAGAAGGAAGTATCCAGATTTAAGGGACATTTGAACAACTTTTAATTTCCTCTCTTTTAGGTGTTAAGTGTTGACAGATATATTCTGATGCATGTTACTAAGTTTGGTTTGGCCTAGATTCATATAAGTTTATATATCTGATGCATCTATAAAAAGAAAACAGTTACTTCAGAGTTCCTATATAGCGCTCAAGAAGAGACAGATAAATCCAAAAGAAGAATCAGTGTATCAAAAACGTGAACCATCTAGAGAGCTCTCCCTCTTTGTGAGCTACTCAGGGAGTACAAAGCAATTACATTCCTAACACAGGTGCCTTGATTAGATTAGATGGATCAAGGCATGTCTGTGTTTATTATGTAAAAATTTGGCCTGAAAAAGATAAAGACAGAAGAATATTACAAAAACAGGAAGATAAACGCAAACACTGCTATGAATCACCGTGGCTGATGTTCCCGTGATACATCCACAATATTTGTTACTCTTGGAAAAACAGTTAATTCATAACTCCGTGACAAATGTAAAAAATCTTCAGAACGAAAAGAAATGCTAAGAGGGCCCTGGAGAATATTATCTTGTCCAGTCATCATTTCTAATTCAGATAACACTAGGAAGAGCACAGAAGTCATGTCCTGAATTTTAAGCATGAGAATAATAAGCAGGGATTACTCATTTCTTCAATGAGATAAGATGCATTCCTCTGGGGTGCATTCAGAAATTAAGGAGAGGTTTAAGATGACAAACTTCCTCTCTAATGCCTAAAGGAAATCTATTTATTTATTTGATACAGAGACAGTACTGTGGCTAGCGTCTCTCAACATCTTCTAAATTACAGCCTTATGAAATTTTTCTGTGATCTCAAACAGAGAGTCCTGTCAGGTTTAACCAGTAAGGGAAAAGGCCTTAGACTAAATCTTCATTTGTATGTATGAATATCTAAACCCAAAAATTCATAATGTTGTTATAAGGCAGATATATTTTATGAGGTGATGGGTTAAAAGTAATTAAGAGATCAAACCTAGACAGGACAGGTAATATAAATTAAATAAACTATTTTCTTGCCACTTAGCGGAAGGTCTCCTTTTCAAAAGGCTCCAGTGGCTTTACAACTTACAAAAAGTATTACAATTAGACCTCAGCACAGTTTGTGAATACCTTTATATATATATTCACACACAAACACTCACACACACATATATGCATACACACTCCTATATATACCGCTTCTAAAGCGGTCAATGTTGGCCTGACCTTCCTCCTGTGAGAAAATCTCAGGTTTCAGGAGATTGTTATTTTTCACTATAGATTGTAAAATCTTATTCAAGTAATTTCTAAATTTATAACAAGTCCTTATGCTCTCAAATATATACCAGAGGCATTCTCTAGAGCCCTTTCCAAAGCAATGTCTAATCACTGATAAAACCAATTTAAATCTAAAATTGCCTGTAGTCATTCAGGTTTCCTTTTTCAGTTCCTGGGAGAACAATTTTCTTAACCTAAGCATTCTGGTGACATTCCAGATACGTAATACTCTGCTTATATAACCACCTGCCTATTTCACCTTTATCATTTCAATTCCAAATACATATGTCTGCTTCCCAGAATAGTATGCAGACTTACCAAAGATCATGGAAAACTCCTCAAGAGTTTTGCTACAGCAATAAGATGCATAAGTTTACTACTATTTATTCTGTGGAGAATGTCAAAAAGTAGCATCTTAAATACAATACAATCTTTAATAAGATAATTATTTAGGGCCAAACAGAATTCATTTTTGATCAAAAAGAATACTTTTACTTACTCAGAAATAGCAGAGCAGAATAGCAGTGTCAAAGGTAATCATAGCTGACTATAAGGAGAAATAAAATGAATGCACATCTCAGCCCTGAAAATCTGCTTGTTGTTACATGCAGTCAATAAATAGCTTAATTTTCAAATCACAAAGGAAAAAATAATTGTGAAGATTCTTCTGTGACATGTAAATGTCAAATGCTTATTTCAGATGCACAGATTTCCCTTTGGCACTCACATATTTCCCATTCAACTTGATAAGAATTTCTTTACCACACCAATTTTGCAGAGGATTTCTAGAGCATGGAGTACAATCTAAAACACACATGTGAAAGAGTCCACAAACACAGTATGGGACACAGGACCAAGCTGAAACTAAGCTTTCCTTAAGGCATAACATTTTTCAAGCTTACTAACTAGCCTCTTTAATTATTTACCTTAAACTCACTCTACAGCCTAGGTCAAGCTAGGCTGTGCAGACATTCTATCACTTTCTATATTCTATCACTTTCTTCCAAACTTTAGGAAAAAAAATGCAGAAGTTCCTTCACTTGACTTACCAAAACAAAAACTAGAAAACCAAGGCTATAGTAAGAATTCCAGGAATAATAAGTAGTAATTTTAGATATTCTTCAGCAATGAAAACAGTTCTGTTCTCTGAATTTGTCTTCTGCATTAAAATGAAAGTACTTATGGACTACTTTAGTATTCAAGCCACACATCTACTTAAATGTTGACAATTGGGGGAAAAAAAGTTCCCATCTTTATAAACCTGTCACTTATGATGCAAGTTCTCTCCTTTAAAAGTCTATGAAACTATCAAGTTTTTGCAGCAAATGGTAGTATTAGTGTTGTGGGTTCTGTAGAAATACATTAAAATAATTTATGCAGTAGAATAAGTACTACTGTTTCTTTAACAAGTTTCATAATGTAGAAGAGCTTGAGTTTTAACGCATTTTAAGAGTTAAAAAAGTCATCAGAAGTGCTTTTCTCTAAGCTTTTACTTTTGGACTCATCAAAATTTAAAAGGCTGACTGATGGAGTAGATGCAGGGCAAAGATGTCTAACACACACATGGAGATTATTACCATGGAAATAAAAAGCATTTGTCAACTAGTCAGAAGAGCCTAATACTTACTGTCGAATTTCTGGTCATCACTTTGGCACAGAGGTTCATAAATATCAAGATGACGCTAATACAAACTCCACATCACTGTGCTGGCAATAACACAGGAGAGCCATATCACTTAATCTATAACCACTCATTTACCACCAAAAATAAAATACACCATTTAGGTGCAGGGTAATTCCTGACCTTTAAATTCATACAATTTATTTCATTCCTGCATACCCCAGTTTCCTGATCTGGGAAATTTGAATAATATCTTTCATGAGGAACCTGCTAGAGTTTCATTCAATAACATTGGTAAAGTCCTTCAGGCTCCTAAGGGATACTGCTATTCTCAGCAAACACACTACAGTCAGAAACACTAGACAATCACATCTCTAGGGACAGAGAGGTGTCACAAATCATACTTTTCAACAAGTCTTCAATTCTGAAAGAAATTTACCAAAATATTTATTCCCAAGATCTTAACATAGATATAAACCTACACATATAAGCCCAGTCAGCTACAGAGATATTACTGTCTATACACTTGTCAATTTATATGTGGAACTAAAGTAAAAAACAAAAAGGAGAGAAAAAAACAAAACACCCAGAAGAAAGAAGATCTACAACCATAGGGCAGGGTCGGGAGGATTGGGGGGGCTAGAAATTACAGCATGTCTAAGTTACTGCAGGAAGGAAGGACAATTTCCTATCTAGCCCCACAGCTGGTTCCAATTCTATTACTGTTTCTATTACTAATTCTCCCATGCCACCCATAAATTACCTTCAAAACATTTAACATTTAAGCTATGTTATAGCAACACAATTTTACGTAATGTGACATGAGAATAAATTGCTAAGTGACTTTATGCATATGGAGATAGGGTAAAATACATACATATATTGTACACATGTGAGGTTCCTAGTCAGAAAACAAATACACCTTCAGTCATGTTATGCTCTGGTATCTTCCTTTAACTAAACCACTTATCTCAAAAGAAAAAAAAAGAAAAAAAAAGGGAAAAAAGCCTGGTATAGTTAATCGATTTATCTGACACTGCTAAATCTATAGTAATGCCCACCAATAGCGTAAATACTTTTTATATAAATACTTTTCACTACAACTACTAAGCCCGAGATCATAGCCAATCCAAATTGCTTTTTCTTGACTTTAAGCCTAAAAACCCATCATTTTTAAAGGATGTCCAAGAATAACAAAACATGCTTTATGTTACAAGCCTGGCTATGATATCTATATGCATAACAAGATGTCTTCATACTAAAAATACTACAGAAGTTCTGAAGATTCCCTAAGACTACAATTAAACCAGGCAAAATGCATGATTACAGAGCCATTAATTTCTGCATAACTACTAAGCAATTATTCTTTTTTGCTTAGTTATGATTTGTACAAAAATACAGTAATGATCCCAAGCATATTTTCTACTGGAAAGATGTCCACATGCCAAACCCAACACTTGTGTAGTCATTCTAAAAGGAATCTGAGGTATAAAGAGTACAGCAGCAGCATTCTCACATTTTAATCCAAATTAAGGTAAAAAACTGGACAACATACAGTTTTAGCTGCATGCATGGAAAGAGGTAGCAAATATTCAAAAGTATCATTCCTTACCAACTTGTAGAGACATCATGTTAAGCCCCTGTATATATTTCTCACTCTACAACTGTTAAAAATATAGAATTAGATATATCTAATGAAATTTTCTCTAAGATTGATAGACTTTTTTGTTGTGCTCCACAAGGAGCTGCTGCAGATCCTTCATACTACCTGAAGACCAAGTTAACTTGTCTTCTTAATGCATAATAACTTAAATATTGGCACAAACAATGCAGATTAAGTCACTATTAATCTTGTATACAACATTGTTAATCCAGCAAAAATTGATCAATAACAGCATACATCTCCAATTTGGACAGTACAGAAAATTAACAAGCTATTTGTTATGCACTTTCATGCAACGTGGAGATGTTAACTTCTGATGTTCATGTTAATCTCTATCCCTTTATTGGACGGTCAATATAAAAGGAAAACAGTCCTAGGAATAAGGAACTCCAGAGAATAGATCCTGTGACATATTTGGTGAGATTTGCAGTAAGACATGGCCTGTGTGCCCATGTCTTTTATGGGATAAAAATGTTTCATCTTGCAGATGTTACATTCATACAGTCATAAACATAACAAGTTAATTCCCGTGTTTGAACTGCTTAGATTCTGTCATTTTCTGTAGAAGAAACTATTAATAAATAGTATTTCTAATACTCCATTCTTTGAGGTACTCTTAGATTCTTATGAGTTTTTTACAAAACAAAGTAGAAATAAGCAAGAGGAACACATTAATAAATAACAATAATAAAAAAATCTGTGCCTAACAGCCATACTATGAGTGAAATTATGTATTTGTAAAGAATACAGATTTATGTTCTTATCTTCTTGTTAATCAGCTTCGGTGAAGTTAATGGGGAAAGCACAATTCCTTAACTGCTGCTTCCATTTAAAAAGAGCAAGTCAAAAAAACTCCAGTAGTTCTTCCTCTGTAGCAAGTGCTCAGGCATATGTACCACCTCCTACTCTATCGTAAGAGAAAATAAGGCAAAACTGAGCATGGGAAAAAGAAGCAGAGAGCATATAAACCCATAAAAAAAAAACCGGCTGCAATGAGAAAGAATAAATGACCTATAAATCCTCTGAATCAAATGTAGTCCAAGAACTTTATCTCTCCTCTTCCGCCCCCCGCCCCTGTGCCCCTTCTCCAAATTATTACAGACATATTCCAGACAACTGAAAAGAAAGTCAAAGTAAGGATTCCCAATAGCACACTTAGTTGGGTGTGGGTAAAATGTAGCTCCTAGTTTGTTTTTTTTTTCTCCTCCTGTAGCCTTGTACCCTTCTCATTAACCTTGTGTTTGACATGTCTCTTTGACATGTGGGCCATGAAGTGATGTGGCTTAGTTCTGAAACCAATGCTGCCTCACATAACACCTCCTGGTGCCCTAAGCTTGATTATTTCCCAGGACTCTTTAATAATTCACATTTCAACTCTTGAGAGCCACATGAAATGTGTAGTAGATAGGCCTACAAAATCAACTGCTTTACACTGAACTTTCCAATGTCACTACTCTGTTAAAGTGCAAGAGTGTACAGATCATTTTGCAGACAAGCAGAGAAAAGTGCCTTCAAGATTAGCTTCACTTTATTAGCTAAAGTCTCCCTTTGTAAACCATTTCTTTTCCAGGTAGAAGTCACTAATATATACAGCAGCTTATCACAGCAGAAAAACCCTGACACTTATTGCAACCTGCTCTTACCTCTGAAGCACTTTCCCTAGGAATTTTAGTACCTGGTAAAAATAAAAAAAAAAAAAACCAGAGAAAGTAAAAGAATCTAGCATTTAAAGCATAATCAGCAGGTTCACCACAAAGGCCTATAAAAATATATTCTAAAAAAATCACCATAGACTTCTCATGTATTCCTAAATTCTCAGTCACTATGATACTGAACAATTCCAGCGGCATGGAATATATATGAGGGAATAAGCTAGCAAGAGTGAGTAAATGCATATAAATAGATTTTTGCAGTTGGTTGTGAGTATCAAGAGCTTAGAGGTATCTATTAATACTGACAGGCATGGGATAGATGCACATTGCACTGTCAGAATGTTACACAATAAAGGGTGTGGGAGATCTCTGGCTGAGACACTGCATTTTTCTGTAAGCTTTAGATATTTGTTCTTAAAGAATCATTAAGTTCAAACAATAGGTCTCTTGGTAAAAATTCACTAAAGCACCTTAGCTCACATGGAATATTATAAACTGCTCACTATTTAATCTATCCCAATGGACAAAGGACCTGAGCTGATCCCCTTAGAACTTGAAATCACAAGGTATGATATGTGAAGCCTGATGCTTAGAGAGTAAACCCTTTTCATTTCAATGGTGCCAGACAGAGATCATTGTCAGCATGCAACAGCAGAAACAGAGGCTCAGACAGCATGCAGTCAGGTATGGCCATGCAACAATTTCAAACTAAATGTAGGTTGTTTTCTATGAGATGAACAGTCACAGATTAAATATATCTATCTCCATATATATTTAAATCTCTATATTTTAAACACACACACACACACACACACAAAGTTTTACTCTAACTTCACATTATCCCACAGGCTCCTGGCTTTCAAGAATGATTTCCTGACCTATAATCCGTAAAGCCTTGAGTTATCTTTCTCGTACAGTCTCAGTGCCTCAGTCATTGCTATTTTATTTTTAACAGCCAAAATTGTTAGAAATATGCAAACACAGCTTTGAAGCAAAATGGTTATTACAGAAAGCTTTCACACTCAATTTAGTTCTGAAGGTGAGCCAATTTCATTAGTGGTTACACCAGAGAAAATGCAACCTGAAGACACTTTCTTGCCTAGGTATAAATTAGGAAGGAAGATGATATCATACTGTTATATCCAATAAAGGTTAGAAATCAGTAAGTGTCAAGTTTGGCTCCAGGAAGGAAAAAATCTTACTATACTCACAAAACAAGTAGATTAGACTCATACATAATTTTCTACCATCATATTTTCTTTTTTTTCTCTCCATATTTTTAAGAGCAATATTGCACCTTTTACAAACTCCTGTGATATTTGTTCTGTCTCACTAACAGCAAAGGATCTATATTCAGTTCTTACCCCACACCACTTTTCCTTCTATGGGTGTGTTCCTGTGCTACCGATTCCTAATTGCCTATTCATCCCTATATTATCTAACTGTGGTGTTTGATCCAAGATGAAATGTCCTATGGAAGGTCTGGTTTACCCTTAAAATTGCAGTTGTTAAATGCAGAATCTGCCTTTGTTATTCCATTATTATGGACTTGCATCATTAAAATAACTAAAAATGTTCGATATAAAAAGACTATCCCTGGCATCACCAGGGATGCCAGCAGGAAGTGAACACAGAGGAACGACTGATATTTCCTCCTAAGGCAACCTGTTACCACAGAGACAAGGACTATGGCAGAAGAAAGCAAAAAAAAAAAAAAAAAAAAAAAAGAGAAAACAGAAGACAACTCCAACCAGTTGTCTTTACCCAAAGGAATTCATATATTTAGGATGAAATCTATATTTTATCTTAAAGAAGGCACCAACTCTGAAGGATGATGGAAAAAAAAAAAAAAAAAAAACAGAGAGCTAAAAAAGTCACTGTATCATTGGAAGAACAGAAACCCATGTCAAAATTTTACAGATATATTCTACAGACGTAGTTTACTCTGTCATCATTAACTCTAGGATTTTATCTTGGATGTCACACACAGTCATAATACCATCATATGGTTCTATGTAGCCCAACATACCACCCACAGCATTCACATGCTGCACATCCATGTATGAAATCTACGCCAGGCAGGGAAAATCTAAGCAAGAGCAGACCTAGGAAGATACAAGAAAAGATACCAGATACAAGATAAGCAACTAGCAAGAAGTTGCACTTTCGCTAGAATTTTTATTTTTAAACTGAGCAAAACTCTGTAGAGTTATCAACTTGATTTTATAAGAATCTTAACAAGGGACACAACACTCAAAGACCAAGACTTAAAACTACAGAACAAGATGACGAGGGTATTTTCTTTAAAAGTAATTCTGCACTGTGTCACAGTGGTCTTGTAAAATAAGTATAAGCAATCTGTAGACATTAAGGATGATTAAGCTAGTTTTTCTGGCTTTTGAATTTCCATTCTTAAGATTGATTTTTGGTACTTGACAGAAAAGGTAATAAAATAATTAGTCTATTTAAAGCAAGAATACCACTGAGAAATATGCTCATCAAGACAACAAGCACACTTACATGATGAAATTTTCTTTAAAAAGAGACAAACACTCACTGTTTGCACTGGAAAAGGTTAGGAATCTGGTAGCACTGAAAATCAGCTGCTCCCTGCAGAGGTGGTCATGGCCCAACAAGTAAGTTTGCTTTCTCTGCAAGGAAGAGACACCCTTGTACCAGATGGGGCAGAAAACAGCAGATAAATCTCAGTGAACCAGATGATGCACAAAATCTTACTGGACATTACTGACTTGAGAAGGAAACAGTAATTATTCTATGAGCTATTCTTCTTACTTCAATTTATCTTTTAAGTTAAGCCTAGAAAGTTCTTGATAAATAAAATTAGATTATGCTCTATCTTAACAAGTCTGAAAGATTTTGTTAGAAATAAAACTCAGGCCTAAAATTCAAAAAGATTGAAGTTTAAATCACTTTTAGTGTCTTATTTGTCAGCATTGACGTGTAGTTCAAAAGTTTAGGACTCAATCACCCTTTCCCCCCTTCTGTGTAGAATTTCCACCACCCCCTCAAAAAACAAGCAAAAGACATGAAGAATGAGAGTTCACATTTTTCAAAGACCTAGATATTCATCTTGAAATCTAATGCTGACATTATTTGCCTTTTATATTTATCTGTCTGCATCAGTCATGATATTTATGGCTTCTGTCTATTTTAAATATAATTTGATTTTTTTTTCTAATTCAACCCCTTCAATCCTGTCAACTCAGTCTTTTTGAGAAAGGCAAAAGAAATTACTTTATGCCTGCAAAAGTGTTTAGCACAACCATGCTATTTCCAAGCAACAGATATTTACTCTACCTGCAGTAAATATAAAGCTAGGATTCAAAATGGCCCCAAGGGGCAAAATCACAATAACATTCAGAAAGCATTATTCATTTTTGCTAGTTGTCACTTTGATACAACGACTAACAGCAAAATATTATAGGCAGAGGTTGCCTGTTTAAGATAGTGGTAAAGTTGCCAACAGAGAAAAGTCAAAGGATATTAGCTTTCTCAGTAACTATCTGTACTGGAAATTGTTATTATCTGTATATAAACTGATATTATTATCAAAAACTCGATTCTTTCATGACTTTCATTTTTAGTATATGAAAAAGGCAAGAACAAAGCACTGTTTTAGGCTGAAGTCACAATGAAGATCCAAGACCCTGCAATTAACTTTAAGTAATGAGACATGCAGTAATCACAGGCTGTAGCAGATGTGCACTACTTGCAATCCTCTTTCTACCGTGCTTGCATTTGTCCCTGCCAGCGCTTCATTTATTCTGGAGTTCTGGAGTTCTGGAGATTGAGCACCATCACTGCTGCTGCTGACCCAGGAGGCAAACAGTGAACACGGTCAATAAATCTGCAGAAGGGTTTCCCTCACAGTTCTATTCATTATTAATATTATTGCACAGAATAAGATATAATCTGTTGGCCGGATCCAGTCCACCATAAGTCCACCACAGCAAGCAGTCCACATGACTAAGAGTCCCAAGAGTCTAAACTCAAAGTGTCACACCAAAGCTAAATGAGGATCTGCCATATGATCAATACAAAGTCATCCACACTACATTACCTACATTCTTAGTATGACAGAGACTAACTATACTTTGACCATGCAGCAGAATTTTGTTTATAGGTTATTCTCCAATATGTGAAAGCTCCATTTCAACCAACGCATCTTTCATATTTCATTTAATAAAATGAAATAAAAAGAAAAATGTTAGAGATAGAAATGCTCCAGTAGAAGTTCAGTTCATTTTCCCACTCCATGTAAAGATATTAACTGCTGCAGAAATCCTGCCTAACTTCTGATCCATCCTCCAACAAACCTTCATTATTAGAAAAAAAAAAAAGCTACATGAATAACAAATACTGTTTAAGAGGTTTCACTTTTTAAATGAAGAAAAGAATTCTTTACTAGCTAATTTATCTAAGCTAATAAAGGTAAATATTTAATATTAAAAGTCATAGTTCTTAAAATAAGCTATTGTAGTCATACATAACATTCTCACCTCTTTTTGACATTTGAAACTACAAGTATATCCACCGTGCAGAGAATGATAGGGAAATATCACATGCTATTAGTGAAATACTAGTCTTTAAAAAAAAAAAAAAAAAAAAAAAAAAAAAAAAAAAAAAAAAAGCTACAAGCCAAATCCTCTAGTATTTCCATACAAACAACCCACATATTAGTGAGGACTCTGTTTTTTGCTTTCATTCCAGAGTATTTTTAAACGATTTAACTATATATTTTAACTCTTCAAAGTTTTTTCTACAACAGAAGGTTTTGGTCTTGCAAAGAAAACAAAGTTCTATTACTATTTTCCATAGTTCTTCCAGAACTTATTTCATTAACTCAAACTCCTTGTTATATCAAAGACAATCTATTACATCTAATAGGACCAATGGTACCAAGTGTACTGAAAATGGTCACCCTTAGGTAGACTGAGTCCAACCCTCATTTGAAAACTGATGTTTCACCACACAAGAACCTACAAGTACTCACTGTGGTGAGCTGCATACACCTAATTAAAACTTTTCCAGGTACTATTTACTCTGCAAACTGTTTTCAGTCAGTAAGTACTACTTAATTTTGAAGATGGTTATTAAAGTGGGTTGCAGAGGTTACACCTAGCACAGTAACCACATAGAAAGAACAACAATTTGCAGGGCGGAGTATTAATGGCATTGGGCATAAAAATGGAAGTCACTAAGTCTCTTTCTTGTAACTGTTTTGTTTATATCATCTCATTAAAAGGGCAAAAGCAAGCATAAAATGCTGGCATCTCTCCGAATATCTGTCTATCTATCTAAGCTCAATATATACAAACTCAGTCCCATTTACAAATTTGAAAGTCCACGGATTTGGACATCCGGTCCCATTGAATTCAACACATCTAGATACATAGAAAATGATTCAATAATGCAAACTTAAGAAATAAGGCTAAGCTTCATGATCCAGCTACTTATTAACTAACTGCATTAAAGTGCACTTAGAAAAATAAGTTTCTTTCTTCCTATAGCAGAGGCTCCTCTCTACCCCACCCATTCCTTTTTTTTTAAAAAAAATTTGGAAGGAAAAGTTATGTAATTTAACATATTTCCATAATGGCAATGATATGAAAATTATTTTAATTAAAAGCTAAATACTGCTTTTAACTCACTTGACTTTAAATTACATTACAGTCCTCATATAAATAGATGTAAGAGCTTAAATGCTTCTGAGTTTTCTTCTTTTATTCCACATTAACTAGGCATTCTGAGACATTTCAAAAAGTCCTTCTACAAAAACAACAAATATAAAACACACTGATAATTTTCAAAATTAACAAAATACCTCTCATAGAAGAAAGGAATAAAAAGATTACATAAAGCATCCATTACACTCACATTTCAAAAACCTCAGATTTAGAGATGGTTAATAAAAATTTATAGTATTATGATTCTTTTGTCCCTGTGGTAAATGTATGTCTTGATTTATGAAAGGAAATCAAAAAAAGCAGCAGATTCCCATAAATGTTATATGAACATTTATCAGTCCTCAGCTACAATGATGCAAGCTGAACAAACATTCATAAATACTAGACAAGGTGGTAGGTAGTAGAAAAGGCAGCAAAATGTTATGCAAGATACTAATTCACTGAAAATCACTGCATATCAAAATTTTAAAAGACAACTAAGAGTAAAAGAAGTTCTGAATTATCATTCTGTGATCTGGATAGTGTTAGCATCAAGTATGTAAAATCCCTGTATACTTTTAAGTGCCCACCTGCAAGTAGGAGATGCCATTGCAGTGGCTGTAAAACATGACATGTGGTAGTTTCACTTTCATAAAAATCTAAAGCCATCTCTTAAACAAACAGCAGACATTCCAAGAGTCAACAAAATTGCCCTCCAAGGAGACCACTGCAGCAGCTTGCAGATCCAGCAGTTTAACATAAATCATTTGTTAATCGAAAATCCTGTGAAGACTTGTTTTGGAAAGGAAATACAACTACATGTCACTTACGCTCCTCCTTCAAATACATGCCTTCAAAATTATTAAATCATAAATATTTCAAACACTTATCATTCACATTTATTTCCTTTTCGTTCAAGCAGAAGTTCTATACACCTGTACCTTCTTACTATTCTGTTTAGAGAATGGACAGGTTTTCAGAAAGATGACAGTCGTATGTTAGATGCACAGAAAATCTAAGAAATGAAGCCTGGTCCCTTCATCCTTCACCTTAGTGAGCCTTACTTTAGTAAAGCTTGCAAATCTTTTCTAATTCATATTTGAGATGATCAGCAACTGCAACAACAAGCAAACAGTAGCAGCCCCATTGAAGACATTTAATGCTATTACATTTGATTCTTACAGAAGAAACACTGTCAAGACTCAAAACCGTATTATACATGAATATTACAAAAGCATTTTTCCTCCTGAGCATTTGGGAATGTAATGAAAGAGGAAGTTGAAAGCAATGGTAATAGCTATCTAGTCACTGACCTGCCGAGAAATAAAAACATTATTTCAAAAAGAATGCCTTTCTCAAAATTACATTTTTCTGTCTCTCTTGCATAAGTACAAATTGCACTGTTCAACTGTAAGCAGTTTAGATCTTTCTTCAAACCCCTTAGCTTGCTATTTCTTCTTTAGACAAAGTGAAACATAACCTGTCACCAGGACAGACACTCTTTCAGTCTAGAACTAAAAACTCCACAGGATTACCTAGGTTCCCATAACCTTTATTTTTTACAAGACAGAGATTTTTAGCCTAGCACCACAGACAAATTCTAATTGGAGTTATTATAGTCTACTCTATATACATACATATGTATACATATAAAATCAGCAGGAAATGGCTTTCTTCCATTCTAAACAAAGGACTATTACTGATGTGCCTTGCTAATCCCTACAAACATTTTAAAGTGGTTCCAAACAATTCTAGAACTTTAGATAGCTTTCTGGAAATACACTCAAGTTGGAGTACAGTCTTGGAGAGGCCCAAGGTTTTTTCAGGGACATAATTGCAGCATGATGAGTATCTCTTAAGTACAGCAAGGAAAAAAAAAAAGTAACTGATTTCAAGATGAATCAGCTGTAAGCAAGTTCCATAAGAAGCCTTACAAATTCACCTGGCAAATTCTTCTACTACCAGCTCTATACTTGCCACTTTGTGGGGGAATGGCGGGTGGGGAAAAGCATCACAAGGTGCTAGTGCTCCACTACATCCTGTTAAGTATCTTAACACATTTACCCAATCTGGATAAATGACTACTCCCAAATAGTCACACACTTATCACTACTGTATTTCAACAGGTGTCACTTCTTACCTTGGAAAACGAGCTATGTCTTAGACAGAAAAGTGTCCACCCGCCAAAACTGACATGACTTCCTTGGCTTGTCTAAGCGTGTCCCTCTACCCAGTCTTTATTCTGATTGCAGAAGCACCCAAACACATCTTGCTCGAGAAAACAAAGGCAGACAAGGCATCCAACATAACTCGTAACTCACCCAAGCCTCTGAAAAATTCAAAACTTACCATAAAAAATATTGCCCTTAATATGACCTCTGCCCTCTAAAACACAAGCCCTGTACCTGTTTGGAAACAGAAAAAGATTTTTCCTCAAATTTCCAATGAAGGCACTTTTAGAGGTGAAACCAACATGCACAAGACACACACTGGTTGCTTCTGCTCCCCATTAGTACATGATCAGGTGAAAAAAAGAGGCACTAATAATCCCACTAGGCTTTCTGTTCCATTAGGAGAAAACCACCACAAAAAAAAAAATTATAATAAAATATTTGTATAAGTATTTACCAGCCTATATCATACTTTGTTAAGATGCCATCTTAACACGCTGGCATAAATGGAGGTAAATATATTATAGCCATTTATGAAACACAACTCCCACCAGTGCTAACATTGAATTTAATCAGACACACACAGCTAACACGAAAGTGTGAATTTATAAAGTGAGCTTCTGTAAATTTACAATAAAAATGCAAGCCAGATTTCATACATATATATATATACATGACTCAACTCAAACTCATCTTCATTACGGTTTATACAACAATGTCTGCAAGTTACATAAACGTATAACACTTAAATATCAACAGTGCTGGCTCAAGACCTTTCAAGGCAAAGTATTCACCAATTAACTGCTATCATTAATTTTCCTATAAAAACACCAATAAAAGTATGAAAAATTTCAATCCAAGATAATAACTACTAGTTAATACTCCCATCTGATGATTATTCAAACATACACAATGCAAGCTAGACAGCTCTGGGCCATCCATATATCCACATATACATCTACTAGCAACTAATTTTGATAAATAATGCTAGTTAGGGTCTCATTTAAGAAAGCAAAGCAACAAATGAACAAGCAGAAGGGGCAAAACAATGTTTCTTCACTAAAAATCACACCTAAAGACAGGTATGAGAAACAGGGGCAAACTGCTTGGGTGAAGCCAATTTTGAGGCTACAGAAGTGCATTCCTGTAACTACTTAAAGTTTCCTTCACAGTTGAGAATAAAAATGTGTGTTTTAAATAAGTTACATCAGCATAAAAATATGATAACAAAAGAGGGACTCATAATCCATCTTGGGAAACAAAAACACTCAAGCAATATACATTGGAGCTTTTCATCTCTCCTCTCCCACTTCTGCCTCCATGTGAACCAACCACAGCTTGATGCACAATCAAGGAAAAGGAATTAGAGAGGGAGGTCTCATAACATCAACACCTGCTTTTCGAGGGGACTCACAGCATCTCACTGTGATCACCAATCGATCAACAGGAAATCAGGAAAGCACAGCTGCTTCCCGAGTCCCTCCGCAGCAAAGAGCAAGACTGAGGTCATGAGCAGCAGAAAGGGGAGGATCTAGACCCCCAAAGGCCTCTGGCATCCAGGTTGACACAAAATCCCCCCAGTTATAAATTAACTGTTTAGACTGAAAACCCACAAGTCTCATATTTCTGCCGCTCTGCTTATTCTCAACCAAATCTATTCTAGACTGTTTTGTAACTATTGTCTTCAGTTCAGACAAACCTAAATCACACCAGTCTGCACGTTATCTTTCTGTCTGATTAACTTTTTATTATGAGACTTTTAACTTTGGCTTCCAGTTAACTACACTTTTTTGAGCCAGTCGTAGAATTATTCAAATACATAAATCAGCAGAGAACACCTACACCTTAACACTGCTAGCACTAAATGACTAGTAAGAAATACTGAAAAAGCAGATTAAATCAAATCAGCTGCTTCTGCACATTGTTTTCCCTTCAATATTTTTAAGAAATTTAAAGAACTAAAGCAAGCATTACACAAAGCAAGGTGCCCACCATCCATTAGCGATAGAAAATGAAAATAAATTATTTTCAGTGCTCAGAATCATAAATCTAACAGTTATCTAACAGAAGCAAGTCTGGGGAAAAAAAATCTCAACTATCAGTGCAGGTTTTTCCAAACGATATTTCTAGTAGAATTAGAGATTTCAAAACCCATATCCCTAGGAAAGTGCAGTTGTCTTTGATGCAGGACAACAGAAAACAGGTATACAGCACACTCTGTAACAGAAGAATTTAAGAAGAACAGATGTTTCCTATTTCATTGTTGATACCTACTCTGCATTTCATAAGCTACCTCTACCATTGAAAGCCTTATCCTGTGCTGTAGGACATACCTTTGAAAAGGTTCACAGGTTTATGACTTACAGAAAGATGAAAAAAATCCCATAATTCATCAAGTATTAAATAATACTGTTTTCCCACAATGTCATGCTGTCTAAATAATGACTTAGCATTTACTTATATCTTTCTAAAAGACCTAATTTGTTCCATAATTATACACAAATGAAGGAGTCAGCTACAACTTGGCACTAAGCTGTAGTTTGAGTGTGATTATGTCTAAGAATCCATAGAGCACTCACTATTGAGATTAAAGACCTCATTATAGCACTGACTAGAACAGCAGTATATACAGGACTGTTGACTCATGTCAACTTAAAAAAAATTACTCTGCTTACAAAAGAGATGTCAAAGAATGACAGCTTCCACTGATGATGCAATAAAACAGATTTCTAACATTTAGAGCATTTTCATTATATATTACTCAACCACTGTGGTAAAATTTTCTTTGAATTTTCCAAAGAATTCTGCTATATGGCTATCACAGTATTGTTAACAGTTTATTATAACCCTGTTTCATCACTGTATTGACAAAAGCAAAGATCCATGGTAAAACCACATTGACCTGCTTAGTGAGAATTTAGTCAGATAATGATTCCCACCCCCGGTACACCTTAGTGTTTCTAAGGAAAACAAATAAACAAAAAAGTTATTTCCAGATTCCACAAACACAACAATATTTTTTGACTTATATCTTATGATGAAAAGTAACAGCAGGCCAAGACTAGAACATACGTGCCAAACAGTCTTTTGAATAACACAGATTTACACTATTTCAGAATAAAACTCTGCAAGGTAGGTATATGATGCTTTTTGCAAAATGCAAGTGATACCCCTACCAAACCAAGGAGACAAAGTTCTCCAAAATTGTACTCTTGTCTTACAACATAATTTGTAAGCTATTTGTATTAACTCTCATTTGAAAAGGAAAACCATAACAACTCTGGCACAAGTTATGAGAAAAAAAACAGGTATATACAAGGAATCACTATTATTCCAGTTATTTTGAAATAAGTCTTTTCAACAAAATTCCCTATGATTTTCCAAACATGCAAAATTCCCTCAATTAATATGAGAAGCAATCTAGAGGCACTCACCTTAGAAAATAGTTTAATTTATGACCCTAACAAGAGGGCAATATATTCCAGTCTGTGATACACTGGTTATTCAGTTTTCTTCCACAAAAAGTCATTTCCCTTGTTCTCTTTTTTTTAAATTGTTTTTAAGGTAAATTTTGCTTATTACACTGGTACTTTCAAAACTCAGTTTGCATTTAAGAAAAGACACATAACTAATTAAGAATAAATCCTGTGCAGAAGACATCAAGGAAGAGTTACTCTAAGACATTTCTGATACGTAATTGTGATATTTTCATGCAAATATTGGCAAACATGAGGTTTAAGTTTGGGTTTAGTTGTGAGGTTATAACGTGGCTTGAAGATTGCCTTGCTTTATTTTAGTGTAGTGTATAGATGATTGAAGGTTTCCAATATATCTAGGAGACTCTTTTACTTTCCCAAAGATTAAACATACTTGCAGAACTTGATTCCCAAGCCTGCTTATTTCTCCCTGTGTGGCTTTAATATTTCAGTGCTATAAAGCACTTACAAGAAGTGCAAGTTTCAGAAATGCTGAAAACAGAGCAAAAGTTTGTTTTTTCTAGGAGGAGAAATAGGGGTAGCTTGGGATAGCTGGGATTTAGAAGAGGCATTCTGAGGAGGCCTCAAAGAAAGAACACCTGTGCAGGACACACATACATTTGTTGGAACTTACCACTTCCTAACACATAGACAAAGTTGCCAGCAAGTATTATAAACTTGTTACATTTCTTTCTCTTTAAAAAACATTAAATTTACACAATGTAACAAACATCTGGATCCACCATATCCAGTACACTTTCAAACTCTGGGTGTTGAAATTGAAAACTACACAGCCCCAAGATGATCAAAACCAAGCATCTCCTTCAGTAGCAAAAAATATAAGTACTTTCAAGATGGTAACTTTTATTCAGATTGTTAGACACACACATTCTCAGACTGACAACAGCAAAAAAGAAACACCCTTATTTATTCCTCTTAATTCTGCATAACATGCATAAAGTTAAAGTATGCAAGTGAAACTCAGATTCACACGCATGTGGTTTTTTCTAAAAAAAAAAAAAAACAAAAAAAACCCCAGGTATTTTAAAAAGAATTTTGGATTTGTTTAATATCATTAGAAAAAAGTCACACAAAATCTGCATTTGAAACAACAGGCACACATTTCACCCATAAAAGAGCATAGTTAAAAACAAAGCTCTACCTGACATGTTTAAAAGAAAGAAAAAAAAAGAAAAAAAAGAAAAAAAATTACTTACATCATCTTCATCCTGCATATCATCATCATCATCATCATCTTGATCATTATCATTGTCCTTGAACCCGGGTGGGAGAGGTGGCCCAATGAACTCTTCATCCTCATCCTCCTCCTCAGTATCCCCATTTTGACCTTGAGCTGAAGTTTGGGATCGCACAGAAGGCCCAGTTAACTCTTCACCTGAGCTATCTTCGCTTTCACTACAGGCTGCATCACTGCATGGAAAAATTAAAATGCTATTTCAAGAACATGAACACATTTTTGGCACTAGTGAATTTCTGAAAAGTAAGCAAAACTATTTAATCCATGGTCATTTGGCTCATTCCAAGTCAATGTGCTCCCTCTACTGGTACCTAACAAGAAGGTAACATAGAATGTCTAAAACTGGTAAGCAGGAAACTCATGGCAACTTTAAAACATTACTTTTAAGAGTTTTTTTGTTAAGAAAACAACAACTTGGCAGTAGACATCACCTCTTCCTTTCAGATTCTGTGATATAATAGACTCAATAAGCTTTTGTAAAACAGTCCTTTGTAAGCTTGTATGTGACTTACAAGTAGGCAAGATACAAGTAGGCAAGCTATAAAGGAGTAAAAAAGAAAAAAACTATAGTGTTTTGTTTATCACTTAAAAACAACCATAAAAACATAGAAGTCCAAGAACATAATAAAACATTAGAGGTTCAAATTTGTGTAACATGCACCTTCCAGAATAGCTGTACACTGGCAGGTAATAGGTTATACACACATCTGTCTCAGACAAGTAAATTGAATTTTATTTTTGCAAGAAATCATAACAGCTTGAGAACAACATGAATGAGTACTCAGATTTAACAGTAGTAACAAGGATTTAAAGTCCTTGTTAAAACCCGCCTAATTTTTTACACTATCTTGACTAGTCTAATGAAAGACACTACCTCTATATAACAAAAACAAACAAAAAAATCCACTTTGTTTTGCATAGTGACGAGAGACATTTAAACACCTAGGTTAGAATATATCTAATACATCTAACTCAAATAAAATAAGGTCCTTTACAACAGTGGGACAACAAACAGTCTTCTATCAAAAGAAAGGTTCCAAACCTCAGGATGATTTGGGCAATTAGAGCTCTACAACTTCACAGAATCATAGAACGGTTGAGGTTGGAAGGGATCTCTAGATATCATCTAGTCCAACCCCCCCTGCTCAAGCAGGCAAACCTAGAGCATGTGGCACAGGGTTGCATTTCTCTACAGCAATTTTAGCAGTTTTACCACAGTATGTGCAGAAGACTTGCCTTCGAGTTGATATGCATTCCCAGACAAGCAAACCACAAATCTTTTCCACATAGGTACAGATTTTAATTTGTTTTGGAATGGAACCAGGCATATAACACAGCTGCCCATGAGAACAGTGTGGACTCACAATTATCCAAATCCTGTATTCTCACATTTCAGATCTTTCCATAGACATCTGAGAATATGTAACTTCCCTCCTAATTGCATATCCTATATCTTTCTCTGATTTGCTAGGTAGAATGAATAAACAAATCCAAACAGCTCAGTGCTTTGACAGGCAGCATTAACACCCACATTCAGCATGTGAAGGGGTGAGAATTCCAGCGGTATTTTTCACTCATGCTTTGACAGAGATAGACAGAGATAGATAAGTATTTCAGCTACAGCTATTGGTTGTCCTGATTGGAAAGGAAAAGAAGTGTAAGAACATCCAAAAGGAACTCTACCAAAAGTCCATTTAGCTATGTAATGTCCTTCTGACAGTGGCCAGCAATGATATTGACAAAAGGACTGAATAACATAGCAAACACAGCAGCGTCCTCTGCAACATTGACCCTTATGGTTTATGTTCTCCCTGAATCTCCTCCAGGATTCAAAGAGGTAGAAGGAAAATAAATTTTCTGCTTTGCCTGATTACCTCCTCAATAAGAATGTTGTAAGAGGACAAAGAAAAAGATACATTAGAATCTAAAGGGCACTCAGAGCGGAAATAACAAAATACACACCAAGAGCTATGCAAGTACTGTAATAACTAAAATATTCTCTCTGCAACATTTGCTTCTGAAGCAACAAGAGTCAATTATTGTTCTTTATGTCCTTCTGGACTGACCATGTCCTTTCTAACAATTAAAAAATCAGTATGTAGACTAAAATGTCACCTTTTCAGATAATAAAAAGTTAATTACTTCGTATTAACTTACAACTATAAACAGCACCTCTCCGTATAATGAAGTTAGTAATACTTTTACACTCTGTAATACTATATTGCATTCCTGAATGTCAGTTATTGGATTATCCTTTTGAATTAGGGCCGAATCACACTGGCATGCCTCCCTCACTAACTTCCCGCTGTTTTCAGCACTAAGTTCTAACTACACACCATACAGCTTACAAGCAGATACCAAACTGTAAGCTGTCATCTGCTCAGCTGACTTAAGCTTCTCTCAAGTCTTTTATCTAAATAAGTAGAAAGGCTCTAAATCACCTGGTTTATTTCTACTTCACCATTTGTTTTAATTTATTTCTTTAATTGAAATCTCCAGATACAGTACATTACATTTAAACTCTTCTCATCTTCCAGGATTTCACCTGAAATATATCTCAGAACACCAATGATGAAGGGGAACATAGAATATGTTTCCCTTTTGCATAGAATGTAACACAGGATCTATAGTAGAATACATTGGGCAATTGGTTACCTAAGAAAAAATTCACAGTTTGAGTAATAGTAAAAAAAAAAATCTTGAAATAGAATTTCATTTGCAGATTGAAACACAACATGACAAAATTAACTACTGACTATACATTAACACTTGTAAATACTGCAATGTCTTCCAGAAATCAGTATTTTCCCTGAAGGACTTCAGATAACATACACACCTTCATGTAAGTTAAATGATCTATTCATTTTCTTCAGAAAAAGCAGCCTCATCTGAAGATAAGGAAGCTGTTAAACATATTTTACCATATCTGAGTACCTTGGTGCTAATGTAGACTGAGCTCCTATTGCACTTGAAGCTGAAGCTGGTGAATCAGGATGCAGACACCTAAATTCTTTTTCAGCCTGCTCTTCTCTCTCTCTTTCACGTGCCTCTGAACAGAAAGAGAGCAAATAAATGACAAACAGTCAAGACTATGAGAAAAAAATAAAATTTGAGGTCTTCTTAGTACAGTATTTTTTTCTTCATTTTTCAGGTCTATATGAATGTTTGGAAGAATAAGATCAGTATAATATTACCATAATTCCACTGCTAATGTAACAATCACTCAAGTACCAAATGTCTCAGACAAAACATTAGCTGAACCAGTATCAAACACGAAAAGGTTCTGAACATGGCAGAATTCTTACTGTGTTTAAATTTTACTAGTAGGAGAAAAGTATACAAACCATATTTTGGCAACCCCTATATACACAAATTTCACAGTGACACGGGTGACAGACGCAACTCAACATTTATAGTATTGTTGATATGTTGATACAGGAGGGGCCTTTTCCATACACTGTGTACAAGACAAGGAAGAAACTGGATATTTGCATCGAGAAGGTGAATTCTAAAATAAACGTGGGGCTTATGTCCCAAGGACTCTCACTAAAGTGCTGTTAGGATGGAGACCCTCATGAGAATGAGGTTTGGTTGGATATCAGAGACAAAATATTTCACTTTCGCTAGATTCTTCTCCTAAGCTGCTACCCTGAAAATTTCCCGCACAGTTGCGGGTAAGAACTGATTTGAGGGTAGCCACAAAACCTGCTCTATGTTATGGGACACAAAAGGCATTCCGCCTTGTTTCTTCTGTTTTCAGGAAAGAAGGAAGCCTGCTTTCCAGGCACACTGCTCCTTCTATGCCTGTTGGCTATGCCTCACAAGCAGCATCCTGTACCTTTCCAAATAATCTTATAGCTGATGTAAATAAAATTTGCCTTCTTACTAAGTCTCAAACGGTTTCAAATTGCCTTCCTTGACCAAACCTACTTTTCTTTTCAACACACACACAAAAGCAATATAAAGCACTTACAGAACCTCACCCAACACCAAATAAGAAAATGCTGTCAAAAAAGCACAAGCTGGCGATGGCCACACTACTGACCCAAAACTTTCCTGCTCCTTTCCACGGCAGTTCTTCTCGTTTGCTCAAACATGGCTTCGAGGTCAAAAGTCCGAGCTTTCTTCCCTAAAAACGGGTAGGAAAGCAAAAACGAACAAGTTAAAAACAAGCAAAATAAAGACTCTGAAAGCGGCCCACGTCGCTCGCAGGTGCCGCGGCCGCATTAATCTGCTGCCCACCCCGGCCCTCCCAGGCCATCAGCCGCCAGCGGCCCCGGGGGAAACCCACCCGGTGCCGCCGACTGCCCGGTGCCGCCGCTCGCAACGTACCGAAGCCCGAGAAGCCCATGGTGGCCGCCAGCTCCGGGTCGGGCGCCGCCAGCGCTGCCGCATCTGCAAGGGGACAGAAAGGGAGTGCGGTTAGCGCAGAGAATAGGACTGTGACGGCGGCAACAGCAGCCCCAGTCCCGGCGCTCACCACTCCCCACTCCCGGCGCCTCCATGCCGCAGCCGCCCCGGAACCACAACAGCCCCGCACCCGGCAGGAAGCGGCTGCGCAGTGGGAGGGGCGGCCCCGGTACCGCCCCGGCCCGGCGGCGGCTGCGCCCCGCTGCCCGGTGACTGCTGCCCGCCCCGCGCCGGTGGCAGCCGCTCGCCGCGAGCTCGGCCTGGCAGCGCCTGCTCGCCCGGGAACGGGGCGTTACGGGGCGCCAGGGCACGCGCGAACCCGACGCCCTTGAACGCCGGCGCCCGTGTCCTGAGCGTGACTCCTGGAGAGCGCCCCGGAGCGGCGCAGCGGCGCCAGCAGACGCTCAAGCCCGGCATGGGCAGCGCGTGCTGCTGCACGGAACCCCTCCGCGGCTCAGGCTCCCGTCGCTGCAAATAAACGTGTTGCACTTGGTTGTATTTTATTTTTCACACAGGCTTTAATGTCCCCGCTGCCGGCGCCGTGTGCGCAGCGGCCACGCCAGGGCCTGCACGAGCAGCAGCGGCCACGCAGGAGCGGACTTGGCCCTCCCACACACCGGGCGGCGGTGGCAGTGGCGGCGCCCGCTCCCCCCGCACCTCCCAACCGTCCCCCGGCCCGCCGGAAGCGGCGGGGCGGCAGTAGGAAGCGCGTCACGCGCGCGCGGTGCCCGCCGGGATTTGGCGGGGCCGGTAACGCGCTCGCGGCTGTTGCCCGCGCCTCGAGGCGCCGCCGCCCCCCTCCCGCCAGGCCATGCCCGCCGCCATGAGCCCCGCGGCGCCCGGTGCGCACGAGGTGCTCGAGGTCGCCGGCCGCATCATCGACCGGCAGATCCAGGACGACCGCTGCTACCCGGACCTATCCGAGCTGCTGGCGGTGCCGGCGCCCGGTGAGGAGCCCCCCGCGCCGCGGTCCATGTCGGGCTGGCGCCTCGGCGGGCGCAGCTGCCGCTACTCCCCACCGCACCGGGGCAGCGGCCGCCGGCCCTGCCGCCTTAGGGGCTGCCCCGGGCTAAGCCTCGTGGGCCCAGTTCGGTGGCTCCCGGAGCCACCCAGTTGGGAAGCATACGGAAAATCTCTCTTAAGCTTCTGTGGGACCTTTCTGTTACCATAGTTGCATAAATACATATATATATGTATATACCTTTTCTCAAGCATTTGTTTTGTTCTCTGTGAAACATCGAGGTATCACTTCTGGCTTCATTAGCACCAGCTATCTGCCCAAAAAGAGACACTTTCTCAGACTATGTGACCTAGTCAGTGTGTAGCCAGCAGGATGCAGGCACGTATTAACAACAGCGGTGTTCTGATAGTGCAGGACCTGCCCTGTTAGCGTTATGGGCATCTATCACATATGAGAGTGGGGGGACATGGTCCGTTGACTTGAAGCTGGGGCAAAGCTGAGCGTTTCTAGGTGAAGGTAGGTGCTCGTGGTTTGTTCATGCACCAGATTAATGCTGGAAAAGGCTGCTCTTGGAGAAATGGTGATAGAGAGCGGCCCAGGGACTACATGACTTAGCGTAAGAGGTTGTAGGCTGACTGATTAGCAAGATTAGATTGTGCTTTGCAGTTATCAAAAGCATTTTTTTTTTTTTAAATTCACATAAAGCATGTTTCTGTGGTTTGTTCAGGGTAGAAGAAAAGTTTGACGTGAAGTCCAGTAAAACACAACTAAAGAATTCAGTTTTGCTGAATAAGGAAACTCAAATTTGGGGGTTGGGGTGCGCTTTTTTTGTCTTTTTTTTGTGTGTTTTTCTTTTTTGAAAACAGGAGAATTTTAAAATAACCTAAAAATAATTGCTACAGTACAACAGCAAGCATCTCTCTAGAAGTGTATTCTCGTACACAGCCTGCATATTTTCTTTCTGTCAGAAGGAGACATAGGGAAACTTTGAAATGTAAAGAAAGCAGAAGGAACTTCCTTCACCTTGTGTTTTATCAAATATAGTTTGAATAGCTATTTTTGAGGCTAACATATAGTCAGGTTTGACAGCCACATTGTCCATTTTCTTTACTGTATAACATACGTCACCAATGCATGAATTATTTCAGACTCTGAACTCCAGTGCTTTTAAAAAGAATTTCAATGCTTTTTCTTTGTGTGTGTAAGTTAACTTTCATACATATCTGTTTGAAAGTCTATTTGCTCAATCTGGTGTGAGAGTTAGATTAACTGTTTGGTTCTATCCTACAGATACCTTTGTGCGTATTTTGTGAGTAGCTGTAATTACATGCTTAAAGGCTTTGTAATACCAAGACCATATTCTGGTTTAAGAGCTGGATTATTCATCTAAATTAAAATGAGAAATAAACAATAATCTAATTTAGATTTCACCTAAAAGCGGATAGGGAAAAAGTAAATTGTAATTTTTTGTTTATCTTCATAGGAAGTTTAATTTTGCTGCTTTTATTTACAGGTAGTCCTACGGTTTCTGGTATGTCTGATATGGATTATCCTTTGCAAGGACCAGGTTTGCTGTCAATACCTAATCTTCCAGAGATCAGCCCAGTCCGCAGAGTCCCCCTTCCCCCTGAGCTGGTGGAGCAGTTTGGACGTATCCTGATGAAAAATCCTGTGTTGGGTTGTGTATGTGATAATACTCGAAGTGAATTTTTGTTCTTTCATAGTCGTTTTTTTTTCTTACATCTTTCCCTTGTTCTTCTGCAAATAATACTTGTCTTTCTCGCATTCTCTTTTAAAGACTCCAGCAGGTAACAGGGTCCAGTTGTGTAGAGTTGCTTGTGGAATTGGTTCCTATATGAGGAACATGGAATGCTTATTGTATGTAGCTTTTGAACTAGAACCTTAAAATAAGATTAAGATGATGAAATATTCAAAAAGGATTTTTGTGTTTACTAGTCTACATACATTTAGTCCTTACATCTGCAGTACTTCAGACATGCAGTGCAATTGTATGATGGGAGTATTTCCAGAAATTAGCAGAGCTTGGCTGACCATTGACAGTGACATTTTCATGTGGAACTATGAGGATGGGTATGTACATGACATATTCCTGATCGTGTAATTCATATTATATGTAATTTAAGTGATCATAGCAGTGGAGTTTGTTTATTTGTCTCACAGAGTTATGCTTTTCAATACAAGGTATCTTGATTTGTTTTAGGTTGTACTAAAATTCTTGAATTATAAATATTTAAGGAGTTAGGAGTTAGTTATACTGTTGCCAAATCACCTAGAGATTCAGGAAAGGCAGATGAATTTGCTTGCTTAGACTTATGCAGTATCCTGAAGTTATTGGTGTATTTCCGCTAAGGTTTCAATTTTGGGAGAAAAAAAAAAAAAAAAAGAAAGAAAGAAATCTTATTCTAATTACTTAGCTAAGCAGTTTTAATACTATACTATACTAATACTATAATTTAATATAGCATTAAATATTTATATATTTATTATATATTATTATATATTATATATTTATATATTTAATATAGTATTATTTAATAATATAATACTATACTATACTAATACTATAATACTTTAAAGCGGTCAGTTATTTCTGTAATGCTCAGTAATATGGCCTTGGTCCTTCAACTACATTCTGTAATTACTTTAGAAGTATTGTGATTGAGGCTAGCATACCTAACTTCTTTTTAGGAAGCATAAATAAAAATTATGTCACAAAATTTTCCAATGATAATGATAAGCTTATGATTTATATTTTTGTATTGCTAAGTTTCTTGTGTGATAAGATTTTTAGAATGAATTGCTTTAATATAGTTCTTGTATTTCTTAGCTTAGACTTACAGTTGTATCTCACATAGATCCTCTTCATATGTTTACATTATGTCCTACTGCATTAAATTTCATTTCACCAAACAATACAAAATTTCATACTTTTAAAGATATGGTACTGGAGGAAGAGTTTTTATCCTTTTTAAAGATAAAATTATTCAATAAAATTTGAGGTTTTTTGATGAAACAGGTAACACACAAATTCCTCATTCTTGATATTAATTAGTATTGTCTATGCTGCATTATATAATTCAAGTGGGACTATATGAATTAACAGCAAACAAGTATATACAATTGAATTTCAGGTTTAAAGTTTAGCTGTAGGAGATTCCAATGGGCTTAAATGGTTGCCTGCATAATTTTACTGTGAAACTTCTGCCATTCCTTTCTGGTGGACTTGCTCTCATTCCGAGAAGACAGTATTAATATTTTTAGATGTACAGAGTCTGACTTTGTCATTGTGTACTTG
This sequence comes from Eudromia elegans, assembly GCA_003342815.1. NCBI lineage: Eukaryota > Metazoa > Chordata > Aves > Tinamiformes > Tinamidae > Eudromia > Eudromia elegans. The sequence goes on along the minus strand of PTEX01000008.1, from coordinate 2,185,916 downwards.
AAGTTTGATGCATCGTTTTCTTGTATATTGTCAGGGGAGACCTTGCCTATTTTGATGGTCTCAGTGAAACTATTCTTGCAGTGGGCCTTGTGAAGCCAAAAGGAGGTAAGAAATACATGACAGTGGCTAGAATTATGCAGTTACTGATCCTTCTTCATATGTGTTTGTATATGCAAAGTTGCCCATATATTTATATGTGTGGTTATGTTTTATTTGAAGAACCATTATGAAACTGATTACAATACAAAAATAATGTGTAATTTAACAATCTTCACACTATTTTTTTTTTCTAACCAGATTATATTCTTCTGCTCTTAACAAATATGCATCTTCAAGGAATCTTTCATGAGATCTTGTTTTCTAGCCCTCACAGTGCTTTTGGAAGCTACTGCTTATATAACATTGAAGTCAATGTTGAATTTGCCATAGGGTTGAATATAAAAGAAATTGGAGGGTGAACTGCTGGTTGTTTTCAAACTCTAGATTTTGATGGGTTGTTTGGTCTGTCCCTTTAACCAGCAGTTATTTGTATCCAGTGAATAAAGGGAATACATTCATTTTAAGTCTGAGAGGTTGACTGCAAACAAGATGTTTTTGGTTTTGTTTTGTTTTTTTTTTCTCCCTTTAGGCATTTTCCAGCCTCATGTACGACATTTACTTGTTCTGGCTACCCCAGTGGATATTGTGATTTTGGGACTCAGTTGTGCTAACATACAAGCAGGTAATTCTCTCTCTCTCTCTATCTTTCTCTATCTATCTCTATCTCTTTTTCCTTCCCCCTTTTAAGTAAGATAAAGCTATTAGGTTGGTATTCTTTGTAGAGCATTAACAAATAAACATTTACTAATAATCTTAAAAAAGCAAAACCATCCCTTGCTAAATTATAAATCTTTTTACCGCCAGCGTGAAGGAATTCCCTTTTTATGGGGCACAAAACCACTAGGATCCCAAAGCTCTCAGAGGAGCTTTAAACTGTACCATTCACCTGTTTAACATGAAACAAACTTTAGAAGCTGATAGTCCTGTTAATTAAACAGCATATCAGAGAGGGAAGGAAAAGTTGAGTGTTAACTTTAGTAGCACATGCTGAATGGAGTTCATTAAGCTGGTTGACATTTGTATTCCAACTGCAGAAACTGAGAACCAGATGCTAATTTTTACCAACATTGTACACAGTAAAGAAAATATATATGTAGCGTATGTGTGTAGGTATGTATATAGTATGTGTATGTATGCAGGAGAGAAAATACAGAGATTTTTTTAATTCTTGCTTCACTGTAGGTTCTGGAGCCCTCAATGACAGTATGTCTGGTGGAATGCAGCTGCTACCAGACCCTCTGTATTCTCTTCCTACGGATAACGTTTCCATGCTGGCAGTATCATCCACTGATAACGGGCGTATCTTTTTGGCTGGAAAGGATGGCTGTTTATATGAAGTAGCTTACCAGGTGATTATGGATTTTGTGCACAGGCATTTTTCATGGTTGTGGGCTAAAATCACTAAGAGTTTAAAATTTGGTGTCAGTCTTCTCATCTCCTTTCTTTCATAATTCTTTTATGACTTTTTTACACAAAGTTCTGAGTTCCCAACATCTCTTCCAAGAGGCCTGTAGAAATAGCAGATTGAAGGAATCTGCTGCTTCCAGTTGTCATATCTTAGTCTTCTAAATTGCTTTGCCACTGCATTAACTATTCTGGCCTCTGAGAGTTCTGGTAACTAGATAAACCTTCAGCTGATGGGAAAAGCTTTATTATACACACAATGTTTGATTTAAGATTGCTAAACAAGTTCTGAAGTCTTAAGCTGTCTCCTCTTCCTTCTGGGAGAGTTGAATTAATGTTTGTAATTTTTTTTTTCTTCTTTTTTTTTTTTTTTTTCTTTTTCCTTTAAGTTTTCTTTGTCAGCACACTAGGGCTTCTCTTAGATGTGACCCACTGTGCTAGGTCCCCAGAGAGGATACCCATACCCATAACAGGATTATTTTTAAGAAAACACATCAGACCATAAAAAGAAAATAAAGGCCAGAAGAGTCTAGACAAAATTTTTAAGAGACGCTTACATTAACTTGAATATCCAGATTTTTTTTTTCTTTTTACTGAAATTTCTTGACGTTTATTTATCACATTCTAGCTTTGAAGATATTAGTCTGAGGCTGTGTTAAGTACATGTATGTCAGTGCAACAAGAGTTTAAAATCCACATTGCTATTCCAGACTGATCCCCATAAGGGTTTGTCTTGTATGGTGTTTTCAAAGATATAACACAACTTATTTTAAGAATGACAGTTTGAATTACTGTAAGTACTGTTCATAGGTGGATCCTTTTGACAAAAAATATTTTAGAATTGATAATACTAAAGAAGGCCAAGACAAGCTGTCTCATACTGTAGCATTGTGTAGGAGCTTATGAGACAAAGAACCTATAGGCAGATTACTCAAATCACATCTAATTGAGTATAGACAATTGGTGGGAAAAATAAGTGAAAAGTGTATTTTTATTAAGAACATATGTTATTTAGATTAAAAAAAATGTTTTTGTTGGATTTATTTTGGCTTTTATTTAATCACAAGCAGTTTAGATAGTATGCAGAATTTTTCATAGCAGGATTTCAGAAAGGATCATGGTAGGAGTTATTTTAATAAAATAAAAGATTTCCTCCTTCAGCAGTTTTATTTTATATCTTCCACCCCTTTTTGTGTAAAACTTTACAGCTATGGTTTTCAAATGAAGAAAAAAAAACTTTTTCACTGAAATCAGTGATCTATAATGGAATTTTTGCTTGTTTTCTTTTTCTAGTAACAACTGGTTTTTTTAAATAGAACTAGTGCTTCTTCTGTTTGTTTGTTTTCTTTTAACACTGCATCTGTTTTAAATTGTAGGCTGAGGCAGGCTGGTTTAGCCAGCGGTGTAGAAAAATCAATCATTCAAAGGGCACACTCTCTTTCCTTATTCCTTCAGTGCTACAGTTCACATTCTCAGAGGATGGTAAGTATTAATGCTAGATTTCCCCAGTAATTTAACGTATAAGTTATACTACCAAGAAGTAAGACTGAATACTTTCTTCTTTGTGTGCATTTAGTTGTAGTCAATGAAAGTTGTAATAGTTGATGATTCTGAAAACAGGATCGCTTTTTTGTATGCCCAGGCCAGGATATGGATAGCAAAGCCTGGAAAATTTCATATTGTGACAATGGTGACATATTTGTGACTAAAATTTTCTATTCTGTACTACAAAATTAATATGGTATCATTGCAAAGAATGAAAATTTTTTTTTAAATGTTTAATTTTATTTCACTCTTTGTTGATTATTTTTACTTGAAATGATTGTATTTTTTCGTCGTTCAAGGATGTATTAGCTAATGTTAATCTTTAAGTTAATTGTTTGAAACCACTTTCTGTTCGGTTTGGAGATTATTCTAAGAAGTGATTCAGTCAAACTGCAGTGTTTGTTAAATTCTGTTGAATTATACTAGAGATTTTCTATCTTAAACTTTTTTTCAAAAAATCCAGTGCTGATTTTCTTCTTCTTTTTTTTCTTTTGTCCCTCACAGATCCTGTAGTTCAAATTGCTGTTGATAATTCTCGAAATATCTTATACACTCGCTCAGAAAAAGGAGTGCTACAAGTACGTGACTTCCTCTTCTGATCTTTTGCTATGTCACTGTGTATATGATTTTACAGTTTTCCTCAGTACCTGGTAATTTTCTGTAGGTCCATCAGGATATTATTTCAGTTTGTATTTCTCTGTGAAAGTGTATACTCAAAACCAAAAATACTTTTTTGAAAGACTAGCCTTTTGATCTTCCCCTCAGATGTATGAAAACATGAAAATGCAATAAAATTTAAAAGAATTTGAGTTGCTTCATGACACATCAGGCTTTATGAATTATTTAAATTGCAAAACATCGCAAATTTAAATTGCAGGTTTACGATTTGGGACAAGATGGTCAAGGAATGACTAGGATTACATCTCTTTCACAAAATGCTGTAGTTTCTGCCGCTGGGAACATTGCCAGGTAAATTGCAACTGTGAAGAGAGCCTTTCTTTAAGGCCAGTAGTTTCACCATATTTTTGAACAATGTTACTTGATTTTGTTTTGGAATTTTTTTAGGACTATAGATCGTTCAGTATTTAAGCCAATTGTTCAAATAGCAGTGATTGAGAATTCGGAGTCCATAGACTGTCAACTGCTGGCAATCACACATGCAGGTAAGAAAACAATGTTAGTTAACTGATAATTTATATGACAAATACCTTGTATATCATTTAGTAAAATTGGCAAAAAATCTCATTTTTTTAGAAGAGAAATTTTGGAAATGTTTTTTTCATTTCTGTATGTTGCATTTTCTATTCAAAAAGCATTTCATTCTGATATATTGCTTTTTATAATCAAACGCTTTTGACATTAGATTTGGATATAATCTGTCACACAAATTATGATGCATATCTATTTAATAAGAAAATGAGAAGAAAATGGCATGATAGAAGTTCTTTAGGAAATCAGTCACAGAGCAAGATTAAAACCATTTTAATCTGCCTCGTTTTCTAGCAAGAAATGACATAGTGTACCATGTGACTATGTGACAACCATGACATAGTGTCTGTTCAAAATGCTGATGATCCTGCTAGTAATCAGAATTTCATCATGTTGCATGGAATTAGTGATCTCATTTCTTTTTGTTTAGGTGTCCGACTGTATTTTAGTACTTCACCATTCAAGCATCCAACAGCTCGTCCCTCCATGCTAACATTGGTTCACGTGCGTTTGCCTCCTGGATTTTCAGCTTCTTCTACTGTAGAGAAACCCTCTAAGGTTCACAGAGCTCTTTATAGCAAAGGTAAGCAAGGAAATAGCCCAGATGATTTTCTGTGACAGTCAGTGACACTTGTGCATCTTGAAGCAATAGAAATACCAAGAACTAAGCATGACTTCTGTGTGTTAGTGGGAAAGTCCTTGAACATAGAAGATTGCTACATTTTTCAGAATTCATTGCTTCTGTAATGTGCAGCATTTAAGCTAAGAATTTTTTCCATGTAATTATTAATCTCCCCATAAAATGGCTTTAATATGGTGCAAATTTACCTACATTTCCCTATTCATGTGCTATAATCCTTCAAATCAGGGGATGGAAAGAAACTTCTTAAGTATTTAGTGTCTGCCCTTTTTGCTAAGTTTCCAGCTGTATTGACTCACATTTTTCTTGACTCATTTAATTACTGATTTCAATTAATCAATCAGATGATTTCAGCTTTTAGGCACTTCTGACTGTAGGCTGAATTTTTAAAAGTGATATAGAAATGGGAGGAAATTACCTCAGTGTTGCTGATCTTATCTTTTCAGTCATTTAGTTGTCCTTCTGGGACAATATTTCAATATAACTTTCTACAAGCACTGTGGCGATTCTTACAGTTCATGGTCACTGTATAAGCAAACAAGTCTGCGAATCTCTTCAGAAGTTTTCTTTCATACTGCTTGTGTGGGGGCAAGCATTGAATTAACTGAAAGAGAGAAGCACAAGGTACCATTACAGTCTTGGTATCTTCTAAGTCTAGAGAGTTGGGTTTTTTTTTGTCTCTTTGAAACATGTGCTGACATAAAAGCCCAAGAAATATTAAATTCTGCTCAAATATGTGATTAGGGCTTAGAGATTGTTTTTTGTTAAATATGGCACTGATGGATTTATATCTAACGTGTGATTATTTTTCTACTGCAAACTGTTGATATCATAATTCTTACTAGGGGTCCTGCTGATGGCAGCTTCTGAAAATGAGGATAGTGACATCCTGTGGTGTATCAATCACGATTCTTTCCCTTTCCAAAAACCAATGATGGAAACACAGGTACTAAGCTAAACATTTGTATGTTTTTGATGGAATATGGTTTTGTTTGTTTTCCTGATAACATGAATATCTTTATGCTGCTTACATAACACAGTTTGCAGGAGGCATTTGAAGGTAGTTGGTTGCCTTGTACAGCAAGAGCATTTCCACTCTGAAACAAGCCTGGAATCTTATGCTGGTATCCAGGACTGACCTGTCAAGCATAATGTCATTGGAGGAACATTATAAATTCACTTTTTCATTACCCTCCTTTTTTTCTGAGGCTATTGACAGTAGCAGTTAGCTAAGTTTCTCACCTAAAAAACTGCAACCAATTCTTGAACAGTTCTCTTTTACTAGTGTACAGTTTTCAGGGACAATCCTGAAGACAATATGTCTCGTCTTGAGTTACATTTAGAGCACTGCTGCCAGCTAGGAAAGTTGTCTGAAGTCTCATGGTTCAGTTACAGCATTTTGGGGTTCTTTTGAAAAATAAATCAATTAGATTGATGAGATGTGGTTCTAGTGTAGCTGGAATGTTATTGTTTGTATTGTGTTAGCCTGGAGAGATCCTACTTTGCAGGTTGTTTTACACTGAGATGCAAAACTCAGTCTCTGCCACCCAGAAGAACCTGCTTGTTGTCTTTTGATATTTGATGTCTCAAGAATAGTTTGATCCTGTATAATTTTAAGTTTGTAAATAGTAGACATAGGTTTTGTCCAGGGTTATGTTTTATTTATCAGTGTTTGGATGATGTTTCTGTCTTGTTCAGATGACTACCCGTGTCGATGGGCATTCTTGGGCTCTATCTGCTATTGATGACTTTAAAATCCAGAAGATTATAACTCCACTAAACAAAGACATTATTCCAATAACTGATTCTCCTGTTGTTGTACAGCAGCACATGCTGCCACCAAAGAAATTTGTTCTGCTTTCAGCTCAGGTGAGAATTACTGTTTTTAACAAGAAACCAAGACAGTAAATATAAAGCTATAAAATTTATCCTGTAAATTATTATATTTTTGATATGTTTCTCTGATTTTATTCTGAACATAAAAATGAATAAGGGGGAAAGACTGCTGAAATCAACCAAATCTGTTCAAAGCTACTGGGCCAGCATCTCTTGTGCAGTACATTTGTTCTCCTTCCTCCTGGCCTGAGGCAATTTCTGCTTACATGGATGATGTGGGAGTATTTTTTTATCTTGGTTATGATTATGAAATTTAAGTAGACCTAGATTGCCTAGATATAGGGCTTGAACAAATATTTATTTTTGGCAGTTTTACTTTGAACAAATTTGAACAAAGGAATTTCTTAGTCCTGAAAGAATCCTGGAAGGGTTTTTTGAAAGAGAAGAATTTTTTTGTTTTTGTTTTTTTTTTTTTTTTTTTTCTCTCAAAAGAAGTATACAGTTAATTTAAAGGGAGGGGTAAGGAAGTTGTGTATAGCAGTATTTTCCCCTTGTGAATGGGACTGGACTTTAGGCACCGCTGTCTTTTAACTCAATTCTGTAACAAATTAAAACAATCCAATTTGGAGAATACTAAAGATGAACATTATGGGCTCTGGGGTAAGAGTTGTTGGTATAGTCAGTATAAAGACAACTTTATTCAAACTTTGTATCGCTTTTTGTGTTACTTTGATACTTGTAATACAGCTATATATATTGCTTTTAGGGGAGCTTTATGTTTCATAAACTCAGACCTGTGGATCAGCTGCGGCATCTTCTTGTTAGCAGCATAGGTGGAGATGGAGAAGAAATTGAAAGATTTTTCAAGTTGCATCAGGTGAGAATTTTTGAGTTGTCATGAAAAGCAAATATATGTGGCATTGTGGCATTAGAGAAACTCTAATCACTTTTTTAAATCAATTCAGGTATTAGCCTTTCTTGTTGCACAGTCTGCATAAAACAAGATTGTGTAATGAGAGATGATACCCCATTTTATTGCATCAAAAAATGAAAGCGTAATGTCACTTTTCTTGAATTTTTTCATTTCTTGTAAAAAGTAAAATGCATTTTTTAGTTTAGGAAATAGAGAGTTTTATCTGAAAAGTTAAATTTCCATCAAATGCAAAGTCTTTTGCCTTTTAAATGCCAGTACAAAATTGTAGAGTCAGTCCATTCTTTTTCATTCTCTCATAACAAACAAAAGCAGGAGGCAAACTGTATCTGTTATGGATAACAGGTTTAATTGGACTAGTACTGAGAAGTACTTTAGTAAAAGAGTATCTGCAGATATTGCCTGTGTTGAAAATTCACTATAATCTATTGTCTTGTGCTTTGATAGGACATAGTAGGTGGTTTTATTCACATGCTTTTAGAGTATGCAAACAAATATTTATATTGTTTTTTTGAGTTCAAAGGCAGTCTTCATTTATGTTTACATAGAAATTTCATAAATTATAGTCATAAGTAGATGACAGAAATGTCAATTATTTCCTACCAGTGATCCTATCCAGTTCCTTAAAATATCTTGTATCACAAGTTTTCATGCCCTGCTTTACCCGCTGCAGTGGGATGTTTTACTAGGATTGAATTTTTTCATTGTGAACACTGATCTTCTTGCCATCTAGATTAAATGATTCAAAAACTGTTTAGTTATGGATGTGTCAAACCTTTTTACATTTTGTCTCAAACGTGATGTAAGCTGCCATATTAATTGTATAATATCCTGCAGGAGGATCAGGCCTGTGCCACTTGCCTTATCTTAGCCTGTTCTAATGCTGCTTGTGATAGAGAGATATCTGCCTGGGCTACCCGAGCATTCTTCAGGTACATTTAAATCAATTTCTAGGTTCTTCGGAATACTAAGTTTAAAATCCAGGGTCACCATGACCATGAAAGAATAGTTCAGGCTCTTTAACTCACTTGAATAAACACTTTTTTTTCTAAATGAACCATTAAAGTTGACTGTTGATCACTAATGGTCAGTCATTAAAGTGTGTGGAATATGGTTTTGTGCTTAAGTAGAGCTTATCTTACAGGAAATTGTGTATAGTGGTGACTTCTGTTTAATTCCCTTGGTGGATGCAAGAGAGAAAACATGGGTGATAATTCTGTAGAAATGGAAGTTAGTAAAGGGAGATAGACAAGCTGGTAATCTTCATTATAAGAGAGAGGTGGCTAGAAAGCACTTGTGAGGTGTGGAAGGATAAGCTTGTGTCATCTCACCTGTTTACACCTCCCCAAGTTCCCGTACAAGAAAATCTTGAAAAGAAACTAAAATAGGCCTAATTTTGAGAATTGATACAATCTCTTTTTGAAGTCTGAACATACCATAACAAATTAAAATATTTATAAAGAAACTTGCTTGGTAAGTCACTTCAAGTTGTTGATCTAACTTAACTTTGAAATTGTGTATGTTAATGCATTACATCTAACAGGTATTCCGTTAGTTTTCTCTCGTGCCAAAATGAATGCTAAGTAGTCACAAATAAGCATTTCTGAAAAGTTATGTTGAATTTTTTCTGGTCCAAAAGAACCAGAATTGCAATCAGTTCCCTAAGAAATAAAAATTAGATGGGCTGTATATAAATTATGAAGATTTTTTGTTTTTGCATGTGAACTTTAGATATGGTGGAGAAGCACAAATGAGATTTCCATCAGCTCTTCCCCCTCCAAGCAATGTAGGACCTATTCTGGGTTCTCCCGTTCCTGCTGGTAAGTATCAAGAATTTCAGGGGGTTTAGCATTTTATAAATAAGTAGCAGGCAGCGGTCCTTTTGTTTGAAATGGTCCATTTTGGGATTGTTCTTCACTTAACCTTCTGTAACTTCTTATCCAAAAATCACTCAATAAAAAAAAGCTTTTAGTGAGAGGATGGTAATAATCTCCAAATATGTCCAGATTTTGCAGACTGTCTGCTTAGGTCATATGAAGAAGGTAACCATTTCTTGCTACCAAAGGCACTTCAGTGAGAGAGCAATTTATCAATACTGTAATTCTTACTTTATGATGATTAGTTGCTTGTTATGTGACTGTTAATAAAATACCTTCTTATAGTGTCATTGTTGCATTCCTGTAGGTACTGCCAACTTGAGGAAAAGAGAGATTTGGATCAAGAAATGAATTAATTGTTTGAACTTTATTAAGTAATTTCCTCCTTTAAAAGCTTTAGCTCTAAGACTTCTATACTACACAGATCATCAGTGCTACATAAAACTAGAATTGTACCTAGTTTTAATTCTTGGGATTTTTTGGTTATTAGAGAGGAGGCCTTTCCATTTTCTTCAGATTCAGTTAGATTTTATACAGCTTTTTCTAATTGCTTCAGAAAATTGTTCCTTAATGTATATCATTATTACTGTTTTTTTAAAAAGATACTAATAATGATGAATTTGGAGCACTGATTAAATTACTGAATTCAATTTTATTTTTTAAAAAGACTTCTTTAGTTAATTTCCAAGATTATTCACACTAACATATATCATTGAATTTATGAATTGAGGGGAAAAACTTGGTTGCCTGGAGTGCAAAGAGATTCTCTTTCCTACGGTTTTTGATGTACATGCAAGTTTATATTGGAGAATTGACCTGGGATGAGATCTTCGAAAAGCATTTGTCCCTCCTTTTTAGAATTCTTAACTAGTGATAAAAGCATTATGAGTAGCTATTTTTAATGCCTCAGTAGTTTCACTCACCAAGCCTTATCGGATAATAGTGATGGGAGCAGCAACTGAGGTAAAGTGCGAGCATATGAAGCTAAGCAAGAGTTGAGGGGAGAGCAGCCCTGGGGGGAAGAAGTGGTAAATGCAGAATGAGAGTGAAAGTCATGAGGGAAATGATAGAAAGCCCTGTAATCACTAGAGCTGACTCCTTTCAGAAGTATTGTTCCTTTGCTGTCACATAGGTGCCTTTGAAACTAAGTATCATCTGCTTCAGTGACAGGTCCATATAGAAGAGGGCATCGCTCTGCAACTGCTTACTCCATTTGCCCTAAGGGTAGAGAATTGACAGGTCCAATTAAGATTCTGATGCTTTGCATGACCCATGTGGTGGACTGAAATGGTGCTATCTGATAGAGTGGTTTTTCTGTTTGCTTAGAACAGCTTGAAATATTGCATGTGAAGCTACATTTTGTATTACATAGTAAGGCCAGGCACTGTGGACTTAGTCTTCTCCTCTGTATTTACCATCAAAAGTCTAATCATACATCTGCATGCTGCTTTTCTGTAAGACCATGCTTTGTTTGGCACATAGGAGAATGTCCTGGGAGTGAATTGGGATTGTTTAGTTTGCAGCACATATGGTTCAATGGGTTAAAAAGGAAAAATGTAGTGAATTAGGTAGGAAGGACTAATTCTTTTACACAAGATAGTTTTTCAGATTGACGATTTTCCTGCCCTTGTTGTGATCTGCAAGCAAGTTGTGGAATAAGGCAAATGGATAGTTCACTACGTGTCTGTCTTGTATTTGGGGGTCTTAATTTAGGTATTCATCCTGAGTTTACAGAAGGGCTGAATATTCACAGCTGAATCTGAGGTCATAGATGTTTCTTTTCTGGACTAATTTAGGGGTCTCTAGATCTTTCAGACTGAATAACCCAAGTTAGCAGTATTGCTGTAATGCATGTCCAGCTGCCCTGTAGAGTAAATAAGAGTAGTAATGTCAGTTTCTTTAAATCATATGTTTCGAAGGTAAAAGCAGTATTGTTTGGAAACATCTAAAGACTAAGTGGTTTGGGAGCAGGTGCTTATATCAGGAATAGGAGGAGTCCATTCCTGCAAGAGGAAAAGAAAAAAAAAAAAACAGGCACGTGGACAGTATTGTGTTCAGTTTAGGGGTTGGTAGGCATACTGTATGTAACATGTGAGCGCTGAAAACAAAGTGTTTAATAATTGCTATTGTCATATTTATTTGTTTTGCATAAGGTGTGTTGCATCCTGCAGAAATGAGTGCAATTTCGTATTAACTATAATTAAAAGTTATTGGAATGGATTTGTAGATGTGTCCTGTGTACTTGTAAATTCTGTGTCTTTTAACTAGAAAGTACATGATTTGACAACTTCGCTGCTCTTGCACAAAGTTTTTCAGGGTTGTGAGGATTGGGTGTTGTGTTTATTTTGTTCTGTTTTTGTTTGTTTTAAAACAAGTTTACTCTTTTTTTTTTCTTTTCCTTTCTAGGTTCTCCCTTGACTGTTGATAGTCCATATCCTAATCCTAGCTTTTTGACAACACCTGGACAAGGTAACTACTACTTTTCCTCTGTTGGAGCAATAGAAAATTTTCAGATAGGCTTTTTGTTTGTATCCAAAGTAATCAGAGTAATATTTGCCTTGCATTATCCTAGGTTTACAACCTCCTAGTATGTCAACCCCCATGTTTCCTTCTGGGAATTCCATGTCTCATCCTGGTACATCTGTTAGTGGTATGATGGGTCCAGAGATAGTATTTTCTGGAAGACACAATGGCATCTGCATATACTTTGCGCGGATTATAGGGTGAGTGGTTCTTGAGACGCCATTGTTCAATTAGCTTCCTAGAATTCAACTGCAAGCATGAATGGCAGAAAAACTATCATAATGCTTTAAATTGAGATTAATAAAGTGCTTTTGCTTTCTGGATTTGTTCATTAAGTACCTGTTGATGCTGACACCTTCACTTTGCAGTTCTACTAATGCTACCTACTGTGAGTAGGTAGCATAGGAAAGATGCTTAAAAATTGATCTTACGTCTAATGTACACAGCTCTAAAAACTACTCTTTGTATTTCAGTTCTATGAAAAGTTCTTTGTTTCTAATTCTTATTCCTATCAGTTGAAACAAAACTACAGAGTCAAAAATCCTACTTTATAAGACATTTCAGCTAGGGAGCTTTGAGTAACATGCTCAGGTCAGAACAACAAAGTCAGACTAGAAAAGATCTGTTACTTTGCTCTTGGGTCATATGTTACTAAAAATTCCAACCAAGAGTAGCTTCTGTGTATGCTGGTTGGCTCTCTGTAAGCTGTCTTGAAAATAAATACTTGTTTTGACTTTGCCTATGTTATGTTATGGGAAATGAATGCTGACCAACATATAGCATATTTGAGAATATCAAGCATGGCTTGTTTAAAGTTCTAAATTTGAAATTTTGTTAATATGCAATACCTGTAGTATTCAGAGCTATATCCTGCTAATATTTTAAGATTTTTTTTGAATAACTGATTTTTTGTCCAAATTAAATCCTGGTGCTACTTAAAACCAAAAATATGGCTTTTTCTTTTCCTAATAAGTTGTATGTAAAGACTTGAAAAAATACTCTCTTACTTTGACTAGTAACACCAGTGCCATTTTCTGTTGCAGAAATATTTGGGATGGCAGCATAGTTGTGGAGAGAGTTTTCAAAAGTGGCAATCGAGAAGTTGTCGCAGTAAGTAAAAGTTATTTTGTTTGCTTATTTTTATTTCTCTGTTCCCCTCAAGTGCTGTTACACCATTACACCATTGTAATGAAGACTGTAACCTTTCTATGAAGACGTTGCTTTCTGTTGCAGGTAGAAAGCAGTGTTCCATCCCATGTACTGGAATGTATACTACAAGAACTGAAAGGTTTACAAGAATTTCTGGATAGAAATTCACAGTTTGCTACAGTAGGAGCCCTTGGAAACCCAAGGTATTATTGACCATGTTAAATTTACAAACGGTACTTAATGTTATTTAAAAAAAGTATGTACCTGTGCTCACTGAGTTGCAGTGTATGTGTGATCTCGAACTTGAACTGTTTAGCTGTTAAAACTGAGTTGTTAAACTTAACTCCTGAATATCTGATATTTTTAATCATATTAATATATTTCTCTATTCTGGAATTACAGTTTCAGCACACCAGCTAATCTGCAGCAGAGGCTGCTGGGTTTCATGCGACCTGATGGTGGAAGTTCTCAGCAAGTGCAACAAGAACTACAGAGGAAATTTCATGGTATGCAAGTACCTTTGAACAGGAAGTATCAAGGAATGGCACATCCAGATGTTGAATTCCCTCACTTTTCCTGTTAAAAAAAAAAAACCCTAAGTGATTAAAAACCCTAAGTGATTAAAAAAAAGTCAAAATACCAGTTAGAATACCAGTAATATCTATCTTCTTTTTTTTTTTTCTCCATACTATTCCATCACAGTCAGTGTTTCTGCAATTAGTAACATGAAGTTGTTTACATTAACTGTACAGGAAATGAAGTGTGTACACAGAATGAAGACTCAAATCTAGAGAGGGGAATAGTCCAGTTCTTAGGTTGACTGTAGCAAGAAACTTCCTTTGTTACACTATGCAGGTGTTACATTTCAGTTGATTTTAGCATTGCAAGTGATTAAAGCAGTTCACAAAAGGAAACTTCTATGAAGAATGTCCAGATTTCAGTGCAGTAACATTCCAGTGAACCACTGGGTCTGACTGTATGATCGAATTTGCTTACGTGAAACCATGCTTCAGAAAGAGTTCCTCCTGTGTTACATAGTTTAAAATGTTAACAAATAAAAGTTAACATGGCAGATTCTTCTAAAGAGAAACAGACAGCACTAGCCAAATGTAGAAAATCAAAATAAGCGTTAAAAATTTTTTTTGAAACCTCAAAAATCAACACGTTCATGTCTATTTATGTATAATAATAAGTAACATTGCATAGAACATGTCAAATATGAATTTAGTTATTGGCAACCTATTTTATTTTCCCAGCTGAGGCACAACTAACTGAGAAGATGTCGCTTCAAGGCATCCAGCAGCTTGTTCGCAAAACGTGCCAGGCTTTATCTTTGTGGAAGCTGCTGTGTGAGCACCAGTTCAATGTCGTTGTAGGTGAGCTTCAGAAGGTACGGTATGGAGCATTTATTTTATGTTTGCTCATTAGGTCTGAGTGTCTTTTACTGCTTAAATATTTTCAGGGGGATGCAAGTTAAATTCCGTGAGAAGCATATTATAGATTTTTAATGGATTTATACAGATTTTTTTTTTTTGTCGGGTTGAAAGTATTTATTTTTAATAGACAGACACATAGTGCTGATCTTGTCATGCAGTTTTAGCAAGTTGGAGATACTTCTAATGATGGATTTAATCTTACTGGCAACTAATAATTAATTTGTTTTACAATGTGTTTTGTATCATTTTAAGCACATTCTGCTAAGTGTGGATGGAGAAGAACATAACGATGTCATTCAGCTAGAGGAATTTGCTCCTTACTGTAGCATTTGTAAAGATTTTAGTAGCACAGTGGCACAGTGACTTCAAATCCTTGCACTTTTGCATAAGCAGGGGTCCGGTATGTCAGTAAGGAAACTTAAAAAACTACAGGTGCTATTGTAGTGTACCCTCTACTAATACTTGATTAGCAAACAGTCTCAGAGGAATTGGTGAATTTGAATAATGAGCATTTTGTACTATCAGAGAGGAGAAATGATTACTTGAAACATTGTATTCTTTATTGCTAGAAAGAGCAATTCTTTTACTTCATAAATGCACGTAAGTTGGATCTCTTCACACCCTCATTTTGGGGCCTTTCTAACACAGGTAGCTTTTCTCGAAAATTATACAACAGTTAGCTAACTGTTTAATGAATAAAACCTTTTTCTATCACTTCAGTAATTATAGGGGGTTTGTAATATTTTCATATTACATAGACACACTGTGAGTGCGTCCATGTGAACTAATAATCCTGATAGTCGAGAAAAAATGAATAGCCTTCAGTGTAGCATAACATAAAATAGCAGAGAGCTGAAACATGATAAACTTTCAAATCCGCTCTTTTTCTATATCTGTCTTGTGTTCATATGTAGCTATACTTGGATTGTTTCCATTATTGTAAAATCAATATGTCGTTTTTAATCTATTCGTCCTGACAGTGCCCTGTGAAGTAGGGAGGAACTACTAATTCCTTTTTTATGTATGAAGAACAGACGTAAAAAAAGAAGTAGAGAAAGGCACAGAGAAAATTACAGAGGTCACACTGGCCTTTGGTTTCCCAAGGTCTAGTGACTTAATTGATAAGTCATTCTTCTCTAATATTTTCCATTTTGCTATTTAGTATGTATTTAAAGTGTTGTGTTTCTCTGTTGTGTGTTTTAGTCATTGACATGTGGTAAGTTTTATTTAAACATTTAATTTTGCTGCTGTAATATTTTCAATTTCCCAATAAAGTTGCAACTTCAGTTAACTAATAAAATTTTGTCTGTTCTTAGGAATTCCAAGAACACCTAAAGATCACTGCTTTCAAAGACTTAGTAATTAGAGACCGAGAGTTGACTGGAGCACTCATTGGTTCCCTTATAAACTGTTATATCAGAGATAACGCTGCTGTGGATGGCATCAGTGCCCATTTGCAAGATATTTGTCCTCTGCTCTATAGCACCGATGATGCTGTCTGTTCCAAGGTAATTGCATTTGCAGATTTTACAGTGACAAAACACAGCATTAGAATATGTTCAGATGAGATAACAGGCAGCCTGCAAATCACTTCTTGAGCAATCTCAGGCGCACAAGAACTAATGGATGCTGCTCCACTACATATTTGTACCTTTTAGTTAGTCAACGCTGCAAATTATGTGAGCTCTGATTTGTGGCTTTTGCAGTGATTTGGAGTGTTCCTAAAATATCTGTCTCCAGGGTGATGACTATTAAAACATGGTGTCTTCCCGATGGTGATGTGTTCTCAACACAACCTTTCCTCCTGTTTTCTACCAAATGCCTGCAGGAACATACCTGTCTTCAAGATCTTCACTCTTTGAAAGTATTCAGATAAATTTGACAAAAGTTATTGGGGATGTAGAAGGAGACAGAGAAAAGACGAATGTATGCCATTTGGTTGTCTAAACCTTGTCTTCACAGGAATCCAAGCTAGAATGACCTTCCTGCAGTTTTAGTCTTTCTGCTGAAAATGACATGACTGTGTCTTTTGAGATGATGATTGTAGTTTTTCAGCTTTGAAGTTTTTGAGATGATGAGTTGTTATGTAGCTGTGTTCATGACCTGTTCATGCTGCATTCATGTCAATGATTGTTTCCTCTGATTTGTTTTTAGGCAAATGAGCTGCTTCAGCGGTCTCGACAGGCTCAAAGCAAAGCAGAAAAAGAGAAGATGCTGAGAGAGTCACTTAAGGAATACCAAAAGATCAGCAATCAGTTAGACCTTGCTAATGTTTGTGCACAGTACAGGCAAGGTAAGACATGATCAGTTCTAGTGGTTTGCAAAACAGTTTCTGTGATATCCTTTAGTGCCATCTTCTTTCCTGTTTTTTGGTTTGTGTTTTTTGTTACTGTGTTTTAGTTTTGTTTACTTTTGATTCATTTTGAAGTGCATTTTTGGTGCAAATAGTTTCTTAATTATTCTCAGTAACTATTGCTACTGATAAGAATATAATCTTGTTTAAAATCTTTCTAGACCTCACCAGCAAGTTAAGATGCTGGTGAAGTCTATTTCTGTACACTTTTCCTTTATAGAAATATTCTGATCCCTTTTATTCCATGTAGCATGCATTTGTTTCAGGTATGCAATAAAAATGTGTTCAGCAAAACACTTGAGCTGTGTGCAAGCAGAGAGTAGATGACTGCGCTTTTGTGGATGAGATTTTTATACCACACATGCTGTTTTGGAGATAGTTCTGAATCACTGTTTTGAGTGGAGGAAGGTAGTGTATGATTTACCTGTAGATAGAGTGTTGTATCAGTGAAGATTTCAGTTTGTGTTCTTCAAATAATGTAACTTCAGATTTCACTGTACAGGCTAATCACAGGTGTAAATTTTCACAAGATGCCGACTAGAGAAACTAATGTTCATTTTCTTTGTTTGCTAACACAAGACATATAGGATGTCACTTACCGTTTGGTCATGGATTCAATACAATAATCAGCCACGATATTTGTTATTGTTTCTAGTGCGTTTCTATGAGGGTGTAGTAGAACTCTGTCTTACTGCAGCTGAGAAAAAAGATCCACAAGGTCTTGGCCTGCATTTTTACAAAAATGGAGAACCAGAAGAGGATGTTGTTGGACTCCAAGCTTTTCAAGAGAGGCAAGTTTTCAGAACACATTGATAACATTACTTAAACTGGAAAAATAGCTCCTTTACAGAAGGTAGATGCTTTTCCCCAATGTGCAAGTCCTTGATTATCATTAAGTCCATTGATTATCAGTGCAAGCTTAATTTGCAACAAAGCATAAACTCATCTTAGGACCACAGATGCAGAAAATGTCATGACCTGAATATTACAGAAATAGAATTACTTTAAATTTGTAAATAAACTCTGCAAAAACAAAATTTCCCATAGACTGTTAAACCTCTTCAACTAGATGGAAAGAAAAAATAATTTGATAGATATTGAATTACATCAAGTATGGTTAAGAAATACTACTTAAAATGATCAAGAACAAGCTAGACAGTATCAACTAGCTAACAATGATTTATGTTTCTTTTATTTAGTACCTATTTTTCCAAAAGCATACAATAACAAAATTTGACAGAAGTATTATACATGATGGCAATGTAAATTGTGAGCTTTTGTTCTCTTTTTGCACTATTTGCAGACTAAACAGCTACAAGTGTATCACTGACACCCTCCAGGAGTTAGTGAATCAGAGTAAAGCTGCTCCTCAGTCTCCCAGTGTACCAAAAAAGCCAGGTCCTCCAGTGCTATCTTCTGACCCCAACATGTTAAGCAATGAAGAAGCAGGACACCATGTAAGAACTTGTGCAAAAAAAAAAAAAAAAAAAAAACAACCTCTGACTGTACTCCAAAAACTATTGTGATTTAAACTGAACAACTTATTATTTAAAAAAAAAAAATAAGGGTATAAATTGGCAAAGCTGATAAAAGTCAAGATTTGGTATAATTTGGTATCTGTATATAAGGAGTGTTCATAAAAATGATGATATGCACACAACATACAAGTAACACGTGAATATAAATATTGTTAAATACATATTCAGTGCTTGATGTCAACAGAATGAGAGCAGCGAAAGGAGACCATTTCTAGAGTAACAGCTTTTGACTTTTCTTCCCTTAGTTTGAACAAATGCTAAAGCTGGCTCAGCGCTCAACAGATGAACTGTTTAGTACTGCACTTTACAACTGGCTGATACAAGTTGATTTGGCTGACAAGCTCCTACAGGTGAGGTCATGCCTTGACGTCTGTTCAAGGAAATAATTTCTTGGATGCTTTCATGGGTTTAGAAGAGTTATAAAAAGCTTATGTTTTTAAAAGAAGAGGCGAGCAAGAATATCACTGTTTTTTGTATAACTTTGGCAGGTGACTGCTCCCTTTTTGGAACCCTACCTTGTGCGAATGACTAAGCTTGACCAAAACAAAGTTCGTTACATGGATTTACTGTGGAGATACTTTGAAAAGAACAGAAATTTTAGTAGTGCAGCCAGAGTCTTGGCTAAATTGGCCGACCTGCATAGGTATGGATCATGTGTTATTTATTACTGATTTTGAGATCGTGGAAAAATGAAACAAAATTAAATGCTAATGTAGTTTAAGAAAGGACTAGGATAAAGAGCAAGGACAAGAAACAGCCATTGCCCAAGAGCCCTTTCTAAAAGATTTTTAAATTAATATAGCATGCTAACTTCTAGATTATGACTAAGCATCACATAATTTTACAAGTGTCAATTTTGCACTTTGAATATTTCTTCTGCAGCACAGAAATTTCTCTTCAGCAGCGGCTTGAATACATTGCACGTGCCATTTTGAGTGCCAAGAGTTCCACAGCTATATCCTCTATAGCTGCAGATGGTGAATTCCTACATGAACTAGAAGAGAAAATGGAAGTAAGAAAAATTACTTGTTTAAGCCATAGTACAAATATATTTGCTTAGTCTCATTGGAATATGGCATTTTTATTATCAGCTCTTGAGAAACAGTCTTCTGTGCCTTGTTCCTCAGGTAGTCAAATATGCAGTTGATAAAAGACTCTGAGGTGTGAAAAGCAACTTTTCTACAGTTAATTATGTTGAAGTTAAACTTTAATTAAATTAATCCAATCTTCAAATGTTGTTTTAAACAAGGTTGCAAGGATCCAGCTTCAAATACAAGAAACATTACAGCGTCAGTATTCCCACCATTCTTCAGTGCAAGATGCAATTTCCCAGCTTGATGCAGAGCTGATGGATATAACCAAGGTGGTTAGAAATTTCTCTATTAAATATGAAATTATCATGTGTTTGGGGGCAAAGGATGGAAAGTTTGCCAAGAATGGTCTTTGTTTTTGCAAAAAAAAGTCGCAAACAGTTCATTATTCCTAGTCTCAGAATGTCTGCATATTACCCAGACTCTTTCTGGTTTTTTTATGTTCCCTCTATCTTTAGTATTTTAATTTCTTCATGAATTTATATTCTTCATGAAGTTAGTGGCCAGTTTTGTGTTTTATTGACATGTGTTTAAAAAAACTGCTTAATTAGAACTTCATATAAATGGGGATTACATTTGAGATATGAGTTAAAAATGATTTTTATGTAGTGTTTGTACATTTTGTTTTGTATGGTATTCATCAGACTAAATTTGTTTTTAGAAATTTCTACCTAATTTAAACATTTCTTCTTAATGTCAAACCTAATTGCTTTTTTTACAGCTCTATGGAGAATTTGCTGATCCTTTTAAGCTCTCAGAGTGTAAGCTTGCAATTATACATTGTGCAGGACATTCTGATCCTATCTTGGTGCAAACTCTCTGGCAAGAAATCATTGAAAAAGGTAGGTTTTAATGGACTAGGAATGGTACAAGCTATAAGAATAGGAAAATTTTATCATTAAAGATTGATTTGAGATTGGTCTTATTGTGCCACTGCTATCCAAGCCAGGTGAGATGTATCTTGAAATTCTGTAATATATTTGGTCAACCTGCTTTATTATTTAATTAATGTTTTTAATACTGGCTTTGGTGCCTAAAGTTTACAAAAGTATATTATTTGTACATGTATTTTAGAGCACACATTAGGGAATTCTGTTAAAAATATTAATTTTTTTTTTCCTATTTTTTATTGGGTTTTCTGCTGGAGGTTGTGAGTGTGCAACAGTGCCTGTGATTTGAGGGACAAGCCACCTGGTAGTGTGATCTGGGGCTTGCCTATTTGTTTTAGCAGCCTTGCATAGAACTTAAAGGAAGTGAAAAATCTGTGAATGTACATGCATGCATTCATATAGGGGAAAAATGTAATTTCACTTCCGCATGATGACCTTGCATCAACAGAGTAGCATAAGATTTTTCTTAAGGTGCTATGAGTAAATATAAGTAACACAATGTGTAATTGTATATAACTTTTTTTGTCTTGTTTTGGTTTTGAACTTCTCTCAGCTTAGTAATTTCTTTTCTCTTTCAGAACTGAGTGACAGCGTGTCTCTGAGCCCTGCTGACAGAATGCAAGCGCTTAGTCTAAAAATGGTGTTGCTTGGAAAGATATATGCAGGCACACCTCGCTATTTTCCATTAGGCAAGTGGTTTAGCACTGTATAGAGCATAAGTATGTACAATACATGACAGGGTCTTGGCTTTCTAGCCTCTTAAAAAAAATGATCCAATCTAAGAAATGTTTCTCCCTTTATCTTCTAAAAGGAAAGAATATTAATAATTTTATTTCTTTCGGTGCTTGGGACACAATTACTTTAGCTGGAGCAACTAATTGTTTCAAGCGTTATCAGCAGTGAGAAAGTTACTCCTGACAGTGGCTGTCTGGTGCTACTCTTTTCTGTCTAAGAAATTAAAAGTATTTTGATATTTTCTCATTATTACAGTGACTTTAACAAGGAACTGAAGACGGGAATGTTGGGATGGGGGTGTGTGGGAGGAGTCTCCAAAATTTTTTTTTACAAGTGTATTCTTCCTACTATTTTTCTAAGGATTTATCCAGAAATCATGATTTTTCACAGAGATGGTAAATAAAGGAATCTTAGAAGGCAGCAACAGATGCTTTTGGATAGCTGTACAGACAGCAGGTTAGAAAGTAGTCGTGTGTATGTATCAAAGTACAAATTAAAAATGCATACTTACGCCTACGTGTGATAAGCCTTAAGTCAGCCACTTTCAGCTGCTGTCTTCTACTGAATTAGCTCCTGATATCTGCAAGGTTGGATTTATAAAGCAGCATTCAAGACATCTCTGGATCCTTCTGGAGATTTTTTTCCGCTTTTGAAATATGTATTCTCTCTGCTCATATAATCTGAAAACTTGCTATTTTATAAAAACATGGGAAAAGTCAGTTTCCTGTATTAGATGCCCCTTTACAATACAGAAGTACTGTTACTGATGCAAACTTGATAAAGATGCATTGGTGTTGCAGACAGAGAGGGCTGGTCTGGCAAATGAAATGCATGTGTTTTTTTTGTGGCTGCTAAAACAGAAGAGGTTAATGAACTTTCATCACCAACATAGTAGAAAGGCTGAGTGCTCAGTCTCTCCTACATTGCTAGTAACTTAAACCCATCTCTGGTGGTAGCTACATTTTACATACTCCTTCTTTCACAAATTTGGGTAATTGTTACCTGTGTTTCATCTGTTTCAAAGGTGAAAGGTGCCAACTGTGTGAAAGACATCAATCAAATTTAGGACTAGTAAATCACTCTCAAGTGCTTTTTGTTATATCTCTTTTTCTCTTTTTCCTCCAGACTTTATCGTGCAGTATCTGGAGCAGCAAGTTTGCACTTTGAACTGGGATGTAGGATTTGTAACATATACAATGCAGGAAATTGGAGTGCCATTGCCAAGATTGCTTGAAGTCTATGACCAGCTGTTTAAAGCACGGGTAAGGAAAATAGCTACAAAGTAAAATTTTATTTGCATCTACCATTGAAGTCTTAATTTGGCAGAAAACTGTCATATGTCAAAGTATCAACTTCAGAACTTTCATTAACTTTTTACTCACAAATGAGAGTTTTTGATGCTTTGACTATTTAATGTTGCTTTTTTTTTCTATTTATTTATTCATTTCAATCCTAAAATATGTGAGAGATGTTTTAAATTTTGGTGATTCTGTTACATGACCTAAAGCCAATTTCTCCCCTTTCATTACGGTTGGGATGAAGTGGGAATTGTTATGCATCATAAGGAACAGCAAATCTTGAATATATGAATTTTGCTTCTTTCCTATTTATGATAAAAACTGTTAAATTACTTCATCTTCTGTAATCTATTTATGCAGTTGGCATGAAGAAAAAATTCATAGTTTTATTTTTGATATTTAGAATATTCTTTCTGAATTAAACAAAAAATTGACTCTTTTCAATCCAGATTCTTTATGGTATATTCAGAATTTCACAAAGTCTATTACTTTAGAGGCTGTTAGGCAATGGAAAACTGAGCTAAACCCATTGTCTTTTAGTACTAGAATCAAGGTGTAAATATAGAGTAAGATAGAATTCACACTTCTATTATTTTTTTTTCTTACAATGAACAAGTAATTACCACAGCATGGAATTTGTATGTGACTGTCAATTTGTCAATAACTTATTTATTTCTAAATTCTCCTTAATATGCATCTATTTTAATACGTTTGAATCTCTCTCTTTTTTTTTTTTTTTTTTTTTTTTTTTTTTTTTTTTCGTAGGACCCATATTGGAACAGAATGAAAAAGCCTTTACATCTTTTGGAGTGTATTCATGTGTTGTTATCTGGATATGTGCATGATCCAAGTAAAGTACTTCACTTTGAGAGGTAACTGTAGCCTAGTGAAATACACTATAAAATATATAAAATTATCCTAAAATGGTACACTTCAGCAACAACCAGATTTGTTTTATTTTGGGTGAGTTTTAAGATTTCTTTCCAAGAAGTGATTGTTGACACTTCTCAATCTAATGCCAAGTGTTAACACCAATGATTTATTTTGTATAAGAGGTCCTTCTGTTAGCAGTAAAATCAGTTCTCTTAAGGAAAACTTCATGCTTCAGATAAGCATGGAGATTCAGTAAGTCTTCCCTATAAGCAACTTCTTAAAACTTAAGTCAATGATAGTTTAATAGTTAATTTGACAAGTAAACATTTCACTTGTCAAACATTCTTAATTATAAGGATTTAGTTTTCCTATTATGTCTGAGTCACAGATATTAGTTTTTTTAAAATTCTGTTTTTCTAATGAAAAGTTATGCAGATGTGTTGTGCAGATATTTTATTTCTTTAAAATTCAAGGGTTGCTCATTTCTCTTTTCAGATGAATTCTAATAAACAGAAACAAAAAGGAGTTTCTTAGTATTCTTTTTTTTTCCTCCCCTTTACAGGCGACGATTCACAAATGTTTGTTTGGATGCTGTTAGTTGCTACCTGGTTGAACTTCAGTCCATGAGCCCGACGCTAACGGTGCAGACAACTGTTGGAAATTTTAAATCACTACAGGCTAAATTAGAACGTCTTCATTGATTGACTAGCATATTGAAAGAACCGCTAGCCCAGATAAAATGAACTACAAAATAGATGTTCAGGTGGTGTCTGCACTGAATGTCTGGAAGAACAAATACTCGGAAGGAAATTCTGAGAAAGTTTTATCTCCTGCTGCAACTATTGATTGTGTGGCCTGTATCCCTGCTAATCTAAAGGTATCTACAAATTGTAGAATGTAAATGTGACAAATTAAGTTTCTTTTGCTACTACCAAATTTTTTAACAAAACTTTTTTATACTGTTGAAATAAAATACAATATATGATCTTTCCCTTGAGGATTAAAATTATTTGGAAGATTTTTTTTTTCTTAAAGCAATGGAGAAAAGATGAAAAATCTACTTCATAGGTGTTTTACAAATATGAAAACAAGAAATGAGAACTGCAGGAGGCAAGAAGATGATAAAAAGCACATGCTAGAAGACAGTCAGGTTGTAAGCCCAGTCATGTCAGGGAGTAGGGACAGAATTTTAACTCTACCTGTGCATGAACTTATTGGCAAATAAAGAAGTAATAGCTATGAAACAATGTTTTCTATAAATATAATTGGGGTGACATTACAAAACTAGCAACTTAATTTGTATTGCAAGTGAAAAAAATGACATTAAAAATTCATCAAACTGGTTTTCCCTGTTCTATTTTAATAAAGGTACATTATCTGTTAGATTGAGCTAAAGAAGGCAAAAGAACCAAGCTCGGTCATGTACACAAGCACTAACGTGGGTATATTCCTTAAGCAAAACCTACACATTATTCTATCAACATTCTGCTTGAAAATCTCATCGTACAACTAAATATAAGGAAATTTTGTCTTCATTTTACTACCAGGCATTGTATACATATTCTGTAACATGCAAAATAAATTGGTCCTTAATCTTCCTCAGGTAACTTAGCCTTTTCACATAAGTAATCCATCAGAGAGAGGGGAGTTTTTTTTTTTTTTTTTTTTTTTTTTTTTTTTTTAGGTTGAAGCAAATATCTTTGTTTTTACATACACAGTGCTGTAATCTTTTACAAGGAGTATGAATACAGTTACTCATCACAGCTGCTCCAAAACAGAGAAGAAAGTTGTGAGTTAAGACATTTATTTATATTCCAGTTATCTACAGTCAGTCTATATTTTATGATCTGAATATTATACCCTAAAGTTTGGTTTAAAAACAGCCGTGAATTTTCTGACTTTATAAAACCATCATATACATTCTTAAGATTTTCAGGGAGATAATGTGCCCAGTAAACTAATAATGTAAATTAGAATAGATCTGGGGTTTTTTTCAACCTTTCCTGAAATATTGACTTTCTTTTTATCAACAAATTTCCTCACCAAGTAATTTACTGGGGAACCACTTATGCCTTTTTATATAATGAATACTATCCTTAATTTTTTCTAGTGGTAGCTATGTATCACAACAAGGTTGTGGTTTATATTTGTCCTGTTTTGTTACTGTAGGTCTCTACAACTAATGCTCTGCATTTTGCCTATGATATTTAAGTTTCTTCTAATGCTTGCACAAGGGTATGTTGTGTTGAGCCATATGTTTTGTAATCCACATGTATGCATTTCCATGCTCGGATCTGCAGAAATGACCGAAGATTTAACAGGCACAAATTGCAGACCCAAGGTTTGGGCTCTTCAGTCTTGGTTCAGAGAATGCTTCTAGCCAAGCTGAGTTTTGTCTGCAGAGCATTTCAAGGTTTAAAGAGATAGCTTTGGTATTTTCAGATTATTACAGTTACTTTCATTGTAAACATTGTCTTTTGGTTTCATAGTTCAGTTTGGATAGGTTCAATTTGCATATATTCTCTTATTTAAAGGGGGAGGTATGTGGAAATCTGAAAGGGTGGGTGGGTTAATAGTGTAGATCAGACCCCTGCAGGGAGGTACTTGACCCATGTGAACCTTCTCCAAGGGCCTGGGTTAACAAAGCTCTCAGTAAAGGGGTGATAATCTTGGTCCAATTTTCAGGTTTATGGAGAATTAAACATGTTTCTCCAATGTGATGAAACAAAGCAAGGGCCTGCTGCTGTCTCTACCAGCAGGAGCGCCCCTAAATTCCCCCTCCTTGATGGGAAGTTTTGGCTTTGCCTAGGGCTGCTCTAAACTGTGTCACTGTCTACAGCCCTGTGCCCGCGTTTTCCTCCGAGTATGACTAACTTGAGTTCACACAGTGTCCAGGGCCCATATTTTCTACAACGCTGCCTTGCTCTCCGCACCCCTTCCGTGGCGGCGGGCAGGGGAGAGCTGCCCCCAGGTCCGGAGGCTGCGCCGCCTCCCTGCGCCTCTCCCGCCGCCTCTTCCCCGCTCTCCGGGTAACGAGGATGACACGAACTCCCCTTGCGACCGCTCTCCGCCGCCCTACTCCCTGCGCCGAGGACCAGCCGGCGCCCGAGCACGACACCGTAACCAAAGCGGTGGGTGGGCCGCGCGCCTAGCCCGCCCCGCGCCTGCGCACTGCGCGCCTTGTCTCGCTCGCGCCGCCTGCTTCCGTTGGCCGTTGCTGGGGCGGCCGTTGGTGGTGAGTGCGGCCAGGGCCGGCGGGGGTTGCGAGATCGGGATGCCCGCGTATTGTGGCGACTTCTTGGCTTCGGGGTTGTCGGGTGAGGCGGTTCTGGGCAGCGCGGAGGGCGCACGCGGCCTTCTTTTGTCCACGCCCCGCAGGACGAGGCTTAGCCCGGGGGCCGCCTGTGGCCCCCGCGTCCCCATTCAGCGTCGCGCCCTGCCTCGCCTCCAGGGCTCCGTGCTCGGAAAGCTGCGGGAGATGCGAGGCTGCAGCCTGGTAGCCGCGAGCAGAGCTCTTGACTGCGGGTTGTCACCGAGGTGTCGCTCCGGGGCGAGGAGGGTGCTCCTGAGGGTGAAGCTTTCTCAGCGCTTTCCCTGCTCCACTAGGCTGGTCTTTCATTACACGGGTGCTGCCAGCTATTCGATCTCAGTAGACGTTAATTTTCTTTACTTGCCCTGTTTCCTCATGGTTTTCCTTCATGAGCCCCCTTTTAGGCTTTCTGTTCCAAGGGCTTGATAGAACTACTGGCCTTTTGGTCCTGGGACTTGCTGACTTGTAGTGCAAGCTCAAATACATGAAGTCTAGAAAGACACTAGTGATTTCAGCACATTCAACATGTACTAAGAAGCCTCTTTTAGTAAATTACACACCGGGAAAGCAGCTCAGGGATCCTGTGGAAGCTGAGCCGGCGGGGGGAGGGCTGTTGTTTAGCACAGTGTGCAGCATGTGCCAACCCCATCCAGCTCCAGGTCCATCCTCTCTTTCAGTACAATGAAATACCTCTAGGTATTGCATGGTCCATCATGTGGTTGCACCAACATATGTGTGACCAACACAACCACAAACCTAAGTGAATAATGTACTCCTGTTTGTTAACTACAGCTGAAAAGGCAACACAACAAAATGCAAGTGCTTCATATTTTTGTTTTCTAGGAGTTCTGGTTCAAGAACTTCAGCTCAGAGACTAAAATCATCCTGGTGTTTAGTTTTGTAATGATCCCCTTTTGAATGCTGAAGCAATGAACTGTAACATTCTTCCTGGAGGGAGAGAAAAAGCCTAAGTTGCCGTTACTGAAGGGGTATAATGAGTCATGGTTTTGTCATGCTAATGACTCTATAGGTAAAATACTAAGATAAAAATGAAATTCTGCACATGAAATAGTCTATTCCCTGTGCGTGAAAGATTAGTTCAGAATGTAATGTGAAGAAATTCACTGATTGAGGCATATCCAGAATGGATTTGTTTGTTTCAAAGTACCGTGTTGTATGTATACAATGTACAAAGTTACATTGCGTAGCTTGATATTCTGTTGTGTGGTTTAAATAATAAGCATAACTGAATAGAACTTCAGGGCATCTTTGGATATAAGTGAATGCTTTTTTTTTTTTGGATATAAGTGAATGCTTTTTTTTTTTTTTTTTTTTTTTT